>JAQFYE010006458.1:0-10779 GCA_034694305.1 Protaphorura glebata
TATACATTAACAGACATGTGTGTGATCTTGGTGTAAAATATTTAGAAGAACTGAGCTGTCGATCGTTCGCAAAACACGTGTCGCGTATGGTGATCTCAGCTTCTTTCAGCTCACATTCACTTTCACTTATTACAATAAAAAGGATGATTATTAAATAAATTATAAACTTAGACGATATTTCACACCACCCAAAATATGAAAGTCACATTAATACAAATAGAGTGCGATGTAGTAGAGCTGAGCCAGGACAATATTTCCCACAGTAATAGCGACAAGCATGAAGGACTTACGCTTCATTTTTCAAATAAGGGAAGGAAATGGTACTCTGTTCATAGCATCAATGAGTTGATTCCAAAATTCTACGACTCCATTGGCATTTATCTTCAAATTGACTTGGAAAATGTTGGTCAATATGAATATCAAAACGTTCCCGACTTGAAAAGGTAAAATCCGATTGTGAACGTCAAATCGCCAGACATATATATCATGAACGACGCTGATTATTTGTACACACGTCGAAAAGAGTCCAAGTCGGATTGATATCCGATTGCCGAGTTTGTACCACCGAGATGTTTCCATTTCTAGTTGAGTATTCTCTCTCCATGGATACCGGAATGATGTACACAGTCCAATGTAACCGTAACTCACTGCAAACATCATGCACATATCGTGGATTTGATACATTCATTTCTGACTTCCTGTCCTTCAGAATCTTGTAGTCTTTGGGAGTGATCATTATTCTCCGCCCGGGATTTGAAAAAACCCCGAGCTATCCGTCGAAAACAATTACTCATTTGGCTGGAACACTTTCAGAATGTCATATCAGGATGAAGTGCTCACATTTGTTTCATCCGGAATAATATCGTCCGTGCTGTTCTTTCGAGACACAAAATTTGTGAGATTTGTTGTGAAGTTTGTTGAATGCTCCTTTGCGCTAAACTAAGAATAAACCGCATACTCAGAGCTTTTTTTGGTCGGTTTATCGCGATAGGACACGATATCATAAACATGATAAGAAGGAGACTTGCTTTTGTTGGAAATAAAGTATCATTTATTCAAAGGCAGTACTCCATTTAATCCGTTATTATTTAGATATCCGGCCATCTATGAACGTGTTGCCGTTACCACCATAAATAAGTAAATATGAGTAAGTGCGTCTGAATGTCTAATAGCCAGGGTGACACTCAAAAATGGTTGTCTTAGACTATCACATTCATCACGATAGGAAGTATCAAGAATAATAAATAATGTTTCAAAGTTTCTAGGATGAGCGTGTGGCACGACGGATAAGCATAAGACAATTTATTGATATTGATATATCGTTTCCCATCATGTTTAATGTCCCTTGTCCTAATTATTTAATCAGGCTTGAGTCATTCTGTTAATACTTCGACATGCATGCATATTTGATTTCGAAGTTCCCCATGTTAGGCGTATACGGCTGCACATATGCACGTACTTGCTTAAAAGTCAACTTCGCATTTATGTTTAACTATTAAATCTCGAAATGGACTTCGCTGCCGTAGAAAATATAATTATGTCCGTTGCGATAGCAATTTAACAGTATTTGTGAATATTAATACTTTAACGAGGTTCGGAGCCATTACAGGAGACAAATTTTTCAACGATTTACCTAAAGTGGCCCTTTTCAAAATCGAGATAAGTGGTTCGGACTGCGTTTGACTGACATTTTGACCTTTGTCAATCTGGACCCGGAAGAGAATTTTTCAAAAACGTGAATTTTACATACCTTCCCTGTTTTCTTTTGTAGAAGCAAACTAAGGCGTGAGACATAGCAGTGTTAGATAGAAACCGATTATATGAGTGGTAATTTCTTGAATTGTTCAGAATGAAGAAACAATCACCATTTATTCGAAACGATAATCACTGACGTTACATCAACGTTAGCCGTATGACTTAGTATACTTTACAAAAATATTTTTACAAAGTATTTAAGGGTTAAATAACTTTAGGATTTTATTGTCGATGTAGATGTAGAATTTCATAGATGATTTTGTAGTATTTGGGAGGAACCCTTTAGTCAGATTATTGCGACGTTAATCGCCAATTTTAATTTTTCACGGAAATCTTCAAAGAAAGTGGTTACAGTTCCTCTAGCTCCCACTAGAAGTCCTATCACTTTCAGGTGACGCAGCTGATATCTCTCCAATAGGTAGGGGATGCAAGGGTCATAGACTTCTTTCTTCAGCAAGTTAATCTCTTGAGCTTGGTCTTTGCCAGTTTTAATTCTTATCGTGGGGTCAATAATGAATCCGTCTCTTGTGACTGGATTAAATGCAATTATATCAATTCGGCGGCTTGACGCAGACTCACTGACAGTGTATTTCCTCATGAACTGTCAAGTTTGTAATCTTCAGAGCTGAGGCTATAGCGGAGCGTACTCGATGATGGCGGAGGTAATCAGTAGTTTTCCAAATTCACAGCAGCCAAGAACGTAACCAAGGGATTCGAACTCGTTACAATGTCTGCAACGGATTCCGTCTTGACTTCTGCCCGGAACTACTTATACATTGGCTACATATCCGACCATCTTAAGACCATTCAACCATTCTGTAGACGATAGTCCCTTCTTTTCAAAAATTGCCTTGTTAACGGATGGGCTCTCGTCAAAAAGGCAAACATCTTTACCTTTGGAGAGTAGAGAACACCATTTCTCGTACTCCCGTGTTCGTAAAGTCTCCCGCAGTATTTTGGACTTCTGTACATCCTTACTAGGCTCGACACACTCACGCTGGATTTCAAGGTTTTCCAGACACTGTGACATTTCATTTTCAAGGTCACGAACAAAAGAAATGTATGGGTCATTTACGGCAATTAGTTGGACACAGACGCTGTAGATTTGGATGAAGGCTTCCCATGAGACGCGCAGAACCCCGAGGCCTTTAACGTTCTGACTTGAGTAAAGCATAGAATCTGGTGTGTCAGTCGGAGGGCCTAGCGTCTTTTTCACCACAGTTTGTCGACATCCTCGAGAAATGTCTTTCTGAGTTTCCTGATAGGCGCTATCTGGAGAGGATAAATTAGGATCGACCAAATATACTGGTCTATAATTGTCAATTTCTGTTCTGGACGCAACATGGCCGTCCCCCTGAGTTTCTCCAAATTTGTTCTTAATGTCTCAATAACTTCCCCCTCGTTCATTATTATTTCTTGTTTAAAATTCACACCAATGTATATTATCTTTTCAGTCTCACGAACCGCTCGAATCGTTCTCAGATTAAATAAATCCAAGTCCAATTGAGCAAAGCAAAGCAAAGCATCAGCAAATCCAAGCGCTGAAATTGCATGCAAATCTTTATTCGAGGCAAGTCCAAATTTTGTAGCAACCTCTTGATCATTAACGATCGTAACACAAAATCAATACACAGATTGAATAGGACGGGTGATAGTGGCGCTCCTTGGAACACACCTCTACTGAGGTAGATTCGCATTGTATTACTACCGCTGGCCTGTATGCGAGTGAAATTCGAGTGTTGAAGATTCCAGACTATGTTTCTTAAGGAAGTTGGCAGATATGTACATTCTAAGGTTAGCTGCAAGTGACGATGACCAATACAATCAAAGACTTTGGCAATGTCCAAAAATGCAACAAAACATCTGACTTCAGGCGTTTGCTTTGAAGAAGGGCCACGTTAATAATCGAAGTGTTGATATGATACCCCGGGACAGAAGTAATACCCCGCCGGTGTTGAGAGATTTGTACATAGCCTCTTAATTGCTTCTCCAGTGTACGTTCGATAATCGCCATAAAATTGAACAGATGGAGATAGGCGGCCAGTTTCCAGCGTTGTTAACAGAACCGTCCTTGTAAATGAGGATCGTCCTGGCCTCTCTGAAAGGCGAGGGAACAATATCGTGCCTTAGCATCGTTGTAGCTTGGGCCGCGATAGCTGGGGCTGAGTTCGATGATTTAATTGCTCACGTAAGGATTCCGTCAGAGCCCGGCGTAGTGCCAGAATGAATACCCTTTATTGCTTGTAGTACTTCTTCATTTGATATTTCATCGGAAAAAAAGAAAGAAAGATTCAAGGTCCAATTTCTCAGCTAGTTGAAACAAATTCACTATTTCCGTTTTACCCAAAAATCGGCAATTTTTAGGGAGGTTATCCGGCTCTGAAGATGATTTTGAATTTCTCAATGTAACCATGTGTATAACATAACTCTTACTTTCCCGAGGTTTTAACCATCTCTCTGACGGGGTGGTTCAAACATTTTGCCAAATTCAATGATTGAATGCAAATATTAGCTTCTCTTCATTTCAGTGCTGATCAATTTAATTATATATTTTAGAAAAAATTTAAGAATTCTTTGAAGTGAATCTCTCTGAGGTGGGTTCCTACTTACATTTGCCGCCATTAGCACGAGGACTACGCCCACCGCAACATATTGTGGTATAGCTCATTGGACGCGCAGTTAAATTTTGAATAATCTTGGCTATCTGATTTCTTAGATTTTGATTGGTGGTTGGTTTAGGAACTTTTTGTATAACGAACTGATCTAAATACCTAGTGTACAGGGTCTAAAGAATAGGTGATACGTCGATGAATTATAAGAAAATGGATTAAATAAATTATAAATGTGACTGGGCAGGCAAGTAATGGTTTTATTATTTTTGTCGATATCTTAGATTTAGTAGAACAGGGAATACATATAGGCATATAATTAAGCATTACTATTTAGTTAGTAATAAACGTATTTTTGCATGTAAAATGTGATCTGCTGCTATCACTTCTTCAGAATTAAGAGCTAATCGCAAATCATGCGGAAGAGTTCCGTTACAAAAGTTTGTGTGCTATTAAATTGAAAACAATGTTGTTGGAGTAAAAGAATACAGTAGGGTAGAACTATTAGTAGTCTATGTAACTATAAATTATCCCATTCAGGATATATGGTTTGGTTGGACACAAAGAAAATCGACAAAGGGACTTATGGTCATTTTAGGCTAGAATTGCACTAATGGTGTTTGTGATTACGATGAGTGCGAATGCTGGGAGAAAGTTTTTTGAGAGAAAGAAGAATTGTCCGACGTATATTCTGAATGGTCGACAGCTGTTCAGGACACGTTGGTTGTATTTTGAGCCAGTGCCCATCGATCTTATTGTAAGCAGAACCTTTTCAGAGGAGTCTGGAAATTGTGTTGCATCCTGGATAACCATTACGATGTATGACGTTTAGGCCGATATTAGTAGCACCTGAATATATTTTGACCAATGGATCTGCTGCTGGGAGTAGAACTACATAGTTGCACAGGACCAGTCCAACTGTAGCAATAAACATGAATGCTGGAATGACATGAATCCCGATGCAATTGTGATGTCGAGAATTGAACAAGGTCAGATATTGGTACAATATGTTCCAGCTTGCCTTTTGGTTTCCTGATACAACGATGTTCAAACTGTGTAATGTAAGAAATAGATATGTTGATCAGTTATTTCTCAATTTTTATTTAAATTCCACAAAGCGCATAGCTGATACTCGGTCGAATCATTATTCTTCCCACGAGATTTAGGTAAATGCCTAAAAACCCATAGAGAACTCCCAGCCATTTCCGTGGAAAACTTTCAGAATGCCATATCGAGATAAAATGCTCACATTTTTTTAAATTAATTATGTTTTCCAGAATATTTCCGAGACCCAAGAGTAAAGCATTTGTTGAAATTACAAAATGCACATTTGAACTTCAGTGGTAAATATGACTTCCAGTAATTTAGTCAACAGGTCTCAAATCTGTTTAAAACGAGCGATAATCCACCAAATTTCAAAAATAGTCAACTCATAACGACGAATGATTCAAGGTAGGAAATCATAACATTTTTGTCGGTGTTCGCTGACTTCTTTTTTCCGCCAGACTGACAATCAGAAATACACGCCGAGCTCCTGTTGGTCGGTTTATCGGCACACGACACGATATTGCAAATCTAATAAGAAGAAAAGTTGTTTTCATTGGAAATAAAATATAATTTATTCAAAGCCATAACTGCTTTCCAGTCTTGATTATTCAGGTGTTCCACAATCTATGAACGTGTTACCACCGTATATAGATAAATGGGAGTAAATACAGTAAGTGTGTCTGAATATCTGATAGCCAGGAGGACACTCACAAATTTTGCTTCATACAATCAGTCCAATCAGGAAGGGAGGAATTAAGAATAATAAATATTCAACATTGTCATTTGGTGGAACGTGTAGTAGGTTCATTATCAAATACAGAGACATAGTATCTTGATATTAAATTCGGTAATATTTAATTGGGCTTGCGGCATTCAAACTTCGACATGCAATAGTTGAGTTCCAAGTTCCCAACGTTAAGCACATGTGCCTATTCCCTGCCGCGAAGTGGCTCATATGGCCACTTTGCCAATTCAAGTTTAAATATTAAACCTGGAAATAGTTCACGATACTGTAGATAATTAAATTCTGTCAATCGCAATAAAGCTTTCTTTATGTCGTTATTAATATTATTTTTTAAAGAGGTTCAGGCCCATTGCGTGCTACAAATTTTTCCAACGTTTCTTCTATAGTGCCCTGTTTGATCAATTTTGACGATTCAAGCAGAATATTCATATTTACTATTTAACGAATAAATTAATCTCTGCTTTTCTGGTTCTAACATTTCCGGACTGGCATATGACGAATTAGAATACTATACGCTCTATTTCGCAAGTATGCCGGCCTACGCAGCACAGTGAAATGATTAAGGGCCGCTGGATTAACCTTCCCATGACTGCCCTTCTCAAATATATAAAAAAATGTCATCTTTCTATGTAGGGCATTCAACTGTAATGTTTGATTGCGTTTGTTTATCCGATACCCAAAATTCAGAGCGTGATACATTATGTACGAGAAAAACATACGTACTGTCAACTGTCTTGTACTGGATAGCAAATATTAGTTTGCGACCCCTGCAGCTGCGGCAGAATATAGAGAACACGGAGAGATATGTAGATCTACATTTCGTTCAGAATCGCATAGAGGATTCGGATGCTGTTGTTATCGACAAAAATGCGGCAACCGGCCCGACGACCGAATAAGCACGAATCAGCATGAACAGACCCTTACAAGGCGGATTTAAATCTGTATTTCTATAGTGACTGTCTCGAAATAATTTTGTTTGAATTATCTCTTGATACAAACCGTTTTTCTATATTTTTACGCACTGTTTGTTCGACCCGTTTGATGAAAGTCGAATTTTCCGGATTTAGGGGTGGTATTTAGAAAGATGATACAAAAGGCGAGAACATTCAGATGGCATTGCACACAAAACCGTACCCGAATTCGTACTAAATTACTTTAACCATCGTTAATTCTGATGTTACCTACATCAATCTCACTTTATTTATACATCTATCTTTTTTCAAGACTTGTTGTTCCCACCACCACCCGTGCAGAAAAGTTAAATACATAGTAAAATGAAATGACTCCACGCGGATTTCTCTGCAAATTGACTAGGAAAATGTTGGTCATTATAAACATCAAAACGTTCGCGGCTCAAAATGGTGAAATTCGATTGAAGATTTTACAGACCCCTGTTCTTATTTAAAATTCAGTGCGCGCAGCGACGCTGATGACCGCTCGAGTACGAATCCGGCAGACCTAAATCGCAAATCATTTTGTTCGAAAGCGGGACGACAAAATTATCACAAGTTTGTATTACGGTCGCTAACCGGTTTTCGAATGACGATTTGATTAAGTTATCCTCCAAATTGTAATGTCAATTTTGTCAAAGAAAAAGAGAAGTAAAAAGTTTAAATCCGACGTTAGAAAATACCACAATTGAATAAAGCGTGACTAGTTGATCTGTCATGCAACGGTTCTATCATTTTTTTCAAGTGTACGTTTATTGATTCTTTTTGTTTAGTGAAGTACGGGCTTTCATAAATTATTATGTAGTCCAATTTTATTGATTGCATATAACTTGTAAGTGATTCTACTCACGAAAAGTGCGGTACGGTGCAATCTGTCCGTTCAAGCTAGAATTGCCGTAATAGTGTTCTCAATAACAATGAGTGCAAATTTTGGAAGAAAGTCATTTGAGAAAAAGAAGAATTGTCCGACACGAATTCTCATGGACTGACAGCTGTGCACAAATCTATGGTTGTAAGCCGAACCAGTGCACTTCGATGCTCTTGTAAGCAGAACCTTCTCAGATGATTCTGGAAATTTTGTTGCATCCTGGATAACCAATATGATGAACAACGTTAAGGCAATATTTATGACTGCTGCAGCCATTTTAATGATCAGATCTGCTGCCGGGAGTAAAATTATATAATTGCACACAATGAGCCCGGCTGTAGCGATGAATAGGTATGCTGGAATGACATGAACCCCTATGCAATTGTGATGTCGAGAATTGAACAAAGCCAGATATCGGTACAATGTGTTCCATGTAGCATTTTGAGTACGAGAGTCGACGATTCCTGATCTGCAAATAGATGTAAAGAATATCGTTTGGTGGTTTCAAATTTATCGAATTATATTTTAATTGTACAGAACGCATAAATGAAGTAGGTGATCTTATCTTCCGAGTTCGAATCAGATCTAATTAATGTATCATAACATGCCTAACTTACGCCAGCAATTTGAGTAAAGTTTGGCATCCCTGGACAGCAACGATGATTACGCATGACGTAACTGCAGTGCAACAAACCAATTGCACAGTGATGAAGAGTTGAATTCCGAGATAAACAATCATGATCGGAGTGGATCTGTGTCCGCCCTTGATGTTGCAAGTGGGAAGAAATCCACCCAAAATATGAAAGTCACATTGATACAAATAGAGTGCGATGTAGCCAAGTTGAATCAGGATAATATTTCCCAAAGTTGTTCCGACTAGCTTCAAGCACTTATCCTCCATCTTTCGAACAAGGGAAGGAAACGGTATTCTGTTCATAACATCTATGAGTTGATTCCAAACTTCTATAACTCCGCGGCCATTTCTATTCAAGTTCACCTGAAAAATGCTGATCATGGAGAACATCAAAACGTTCCCGAGTCGAAAAGCTGAAATTCGATTGTGAATGTCGAATCGCCCAACATAGATATCATGAACGACGCTGATGATTTGTAAACACGTCGAAAGGAGTCCAAGTCTGATTGATATCCGATTGCCGAGTTTGTACCACCGTGATGCTTCCATTTCTAGTTGAGTATTCTCTCTCCATGGATACCGGAATGGTGTACAAAATCCGAAGTAACCGTAACTCACTGCAAACATCATGCATATCTCTGTGGATTTGATTCTTTCATTTCTGACTTCCAGTCCTTCAGCATCGTGTAGTCTTTGCGAATGATCATTATTCTTCACCCTGGATTTAAGAAAACCCCTAAACGTCCATCGGAAACAACCACTCATTTTGCTGGGGACTTTCAGAACGTCATATCAAGATAAAATGCTCACATTTGCTAATTTTAATTATAATAATACTTCCGGAATAATATCCTCCGTGTTTTTTTTCGGAGCAAGGTGTGAATTTGAACCGCTGAGGTCAATACGGCTTCCCGTAATAACGTTTTCGAGAATGTTTGCTGAATGCTATTTTCCACGAGACTAATAATAAGCCGTATACGCAGAGCTTTTTTTGGTCGGTTTATCGCGATAGGACACGATATCATAAACCCGATAAGAAGGAAACATGTTTTTATTGGAAATAAAATATTATTTATTCAAAGGCAAAACTCCATTCCGTACGTAATTGTTTAGGTATCCGGCAATCTATGAACGTGTTACTACCGTATATACATAGCTGAGTGTGAGTAAATACAGTAAGTTGACATACAGTTGAATGTCTGATAGCCACTAAGGCACCAACAAATGTTTGTCTCAAACAACACAAGAATTATAAATGTTCAATATCATACATGCAGTAGCCTGGATGAGCGTGTGGCATGACGGATAAACGTAAGGCAATTTTTTGATATTAATATATTGTTTCTTATCATGTTTAATGCCCCTTGCCCTAACTAATTAATGGGGCTTTAGACAATCTGTTAATAGATCGACATGCGATATTTTAGTTCGCAGTTGCCGATGTTAAACGCATATGGCTATACACAGGTACGTTGTTGCTTAAAAGCTAACTTAGCATTCGAGTTTAACTATTCAAGCCTCGTAATAGTCTTCGATACTGTTAAGAATTAAATTCTGCCCATTCCAATAGCAATTTCTCTGTCGTGTCAATATTATTCCTGAAAGAGGTTCGAACCCAGGCGGTGTAGACCCGTCCATGTACGCCCAGGCTAGTCCGGCGCTACATTGGCTAGTCTTGTTACACGCCAGCCTCGTTACAAACGGGCTAATCCATTAGACATGAACTGGATATGGGTTGCAACAAATATATTATACGAAAGAAACATAAAATGTCTTTGGTAAATAAAAATTTACTGCCCCTGCAGCTGTAGCCAAATAAGGAGAAGTGGAGATCTGCATTTATTAGAGCATCTCATAGGGGATTTAATGCGCCATTCTTATTAATTTAAAGATGCGTGCAACGGCGCTGACGATCGTTAATATGAATTAACAAGAATAGACCTAAGATTCCGATCGGGTCGGGTTGATCGCGTCGGATTGATTCGGATCTGGTAATAACCGGTTTGAAATCCGACCCGAACGTTAGGGTCGTATAATAACGAATTTGAAAACCGACCCGAAAAAACCCGAAAGCGACCGATTTGGGTTCACTTTTATGGGGGGAGAACAGTTCCAAAACCTCCGTTTCGGATTAGAATTATTTTACACCGGGGTTGACTTCGGGAAGGACC
>JAQFYE010006459.1:0-10778 GCA_034694305.1 Protaphorura glebata
CCACGCACACATACATAACATTACATTGCATGCACTTTACTATTCTACGTAGAGAGATGATGTGGCAGGTGAGTGATGAGGTAATTAAGGGGGTGGACAAATCTCCAATCTGGACAGCGTCCAAGAAAACCTCCAGCTCCTACATCTACTCCAAATGCTCGCGAACAACTTCTACAAAACTCAATGAACTGGTTCAATTCCCAAAACAGACAAAGGCTTTAGTTGTCCTCTCAGGTTCACTCTCATGAACCAATTCCTTTGTTGAATTTTCGATTGTGTTTTGGTGTGTCTGCTAAATTCAATCCAGCTTCGCCAGTAAATGCGACACCGCCATAAGTTGAACTTATAACATGTGTTACATATATACTAAAAATTACTTTCAGTGATACAGAGTAATGAAATGCCACATATGTGACTTTACGTGCAGTCGATCATTTTATCTGTCTATCGTAACAATGAAGCTAAATGTATTACTACATATTTTACAAAAAG
The DNA here is from genome assembly GCA_034694305.1 of Protaphorura glebata. Lineage (NCBI taxonomy): Eukaryota > Metazoa > Arthropoda > Collembola > Poduromorpha > Onychiuridae > Protaphorura > Protaphorura glebata. Next base: position 493 of record JAQFYE010006459.1, read on the forward strand.
TGATAAAGCCGTACCATGTGTCGGTTAAACACAGAAATAAATGGAGAAATGGCGTGTATATATATTATACGTGAGCTAAACGACAGAGAGGTATCGGCTGAATTGTTATTAATACGAATACTTAATACTATGCCTTTATACATCATAAAATTTTAGCAATTTGCAACTTGGTGAAGTATAGATTTATATTTATGAGCGATCGCAATTCTTTCCTATTTTGAAACACATTTAAATAAACAGTTCAACATGCTGCTATCTGTGATTAAACTGTGAAGCACTGATAAGTCATAATCTATTCATCAAGTGTTTATGTAGTTATGGAGGGCACAGTGCCCGAACTGAGTGTGACATATAAAGGGGAATTTTTGCTTACTTCAGTTATTGCTTATTGTTGCATATAGTTTATTCAACACTGGAGAGAACTCTTTGAGTGACCAGTACTATATCAACAGATCTAGCGAATCTAGTTCAATCCAGAGTAGTTCTTATTTAAACATTCTTATATTTTCAGTGCCGCAAGTTTACAAACAAAAGTCAAATAAAATTATAACGAAAGGTTCATCCATGAACGCAGTGAATTGATATTCCTCTTACAAGCCATACCCACGATTTGTAAACCAGCACCTTGACCTGCCATTATCCAGCAACACTTTTACCACGCCTAGTAGCAACTTTACCTTGCCTAGTCGCAATTTAAATTTAAAACTTATTAATTGTCTCTTCATTTTGTGTGTACAAGCAACTAAAAATATTATGGTCCTTGTCGGATATGTATCTTCAATACTAGATGTACGTGATCCTTGCCTCTACCTTCGCTGGTGCTATCGACAATACTATAAAACCAAAAGCAGGAGAAAAAGGAACTGTTCGAACAGTATAAAGAAAACTCAAAGAATCATTTATTTTTTTGGAGAATGCCGACAATGGGTTCCTCTTGAGGGTAGCAGCAATAGAGTATGATTATGGAACAGAAGTATTCACTTATCGAGACGATTTTTATGGAGACATATGACAGGTCAATGAAAAAAATTACAAAGACAAAGGTCGGAGTATTTTGGACATATTCTAGAAATAGAAAGTCAAATTCGCGATTAATTGGCCTTTAGCAACGTGGCAAGCCTTGGAGAAGCCCTTGTACAGTGGGATAGCGTTCTATATACTTCTACACAGCTACGGAGTTAAGATTCCAAATACCATAAATAGTCAAGCTGAGTTTTGGAAAATGTATTACAATCACGATTCAAATGTGTCTGTGAAAAACTTTGTGGATACCATTTCTCGATTAGAAATGGAACCGGTTTGGAAATTACACGCCAGCATCGTCATAATCCTCGACGGTTCTCGGAGAGTCGGCTTAGTAGGATTCCAGAAAGCAAAATCAGCTATCGCAAATCCAAACACTAGGATTAACAACTAAAATACGAGATAGGGATTAATTTCTTTTAGCTCAACTGCACACTCTGTAATCAGCCTAAATAGTAACGCCAGTTCCGAGGAGATTCAGCAATTAATACTGGATATTCCTTTTCCAGCGGGGTCAACAATAACAAATTTGGCGGTCGACATGGCAGTTAATCAACATGTCGGTGCCGATTTCAGCAAACCTCGCATCATCCTCACTACTACATATGGAAAATCCAACTCCCCGCAACTCACCTTGGCGTCCGCAAGCCGAGCCCGGGGAAAATTGGGCTGATTATGTTTTCTGTTGGGATCGGCGCCATTATTATAAGTGATGATAAATTCGATGTGCTGGCCGGTCGAAACCCCGGCCATGAACTTGTTATGGATAATTCTAGTGCCTTACCAGAGTTAGTTTATCGAATAGCATCTGAAATGTTCGACAGTAAAGAAACGCCACCTCAAAATGAAACCTTCCGAGACGCGTTAGCTACACAAGAGAGACGGTAATTCAAGTACGACGTGCCGGAATATGGAAAAACGATTGAGAGGAAAGATATTGCGGGAAAAACCTCCGGATACTCTTAATACTTCTCAAAACATTTTGGTGGACTAAACGATGGTCGTTTGAACGAAAAGGGGAAGACTCTTATTCCGAAAAATGGAGCAACACACCAGATGCTAACATCTCTATTCAAAGAATTCGATTTGAAAATAACTATAGCATTGTTGGCTCTCAAGGAAATACTAGACGCGGTCCAACTGCAATTACAAAATGTATGGAAAAACGTTTTCTACCCTAGCGCCGAATTCAGCGAAATCGATTGTCAGGCAGCCTGTGAGAGGAATACGTGGATTTATGGAACTTGTTCGCTCTTTTTATGGATATCTTATCGGCAATACTATAAAACCAAAAGCACGAGAAAAAAGAACTGTTCAAACAGTATAAATAAAACTCGAAGAATCATTCATTATTTTGGAGAATGCCGACAATGGGTTCCCTTTGAGTGTAGCAGCTATTGAGTGTGATTATGAGACAGACTACTTCACTTATCGAGACAAATTTTACGGAGGCATATGGCAGGTGAATGAACAAAATTACAATAATAGAAAGGACAGAACATTTTTGGACATCTTCAAGATATTGAAAGCCAAATTCACGATTAATTGGCTTTTAACAACGTGGGAAGTTTTGCAGAAGCCGTTATACAGTGGAATAGGGTTCATACTTCTACACAGCTAAGGAGTTCCAAATAACCATAAAAAGTAGAACTGAGTTTTGGAAAACGTATTACAATTCCGATTCAAATCTGTCTGTACAATATATTGGGGATACCATTTCTCGATTAGAAAGAAACCGGTGTGGAAAATACACGCCAGCATCATCATAATCATCGACGGTTCTGGGAGTGTCGGCTTCGCACAATTCCGAAACCGAAAAGTAGCTATCGTGAATCTCACCACTGGGACTAATGATGAACTCGATGTGCTGGCCGGTCAAAACCTTCACCATAAACCGGTTATGGATAATTTTGGTGCCTTACCAGAGCTCATTTATCGAATAGCCTTTGAAATGTGCGACAGTAGTGAAACGCAACGCCAAAATGAAACCTCCCGAGGCACTTTAATTCAAGTATGACGTGCCAAAAATTGGGATAACGATTGAGAGAAAAGATATTTCTGGAAGAACCGTAGACTGGTACTCGTACTACTTCTCGACACAATTTGATATACTAAACGATGGTCGTTTGAACTAAATGGAGAAGACTTTTATTCCGAGAAACAACACACCAGATGTTTACATCAGTATTCTAAAAATCCGACTAGGAAGAACTATACCTTTGTTAGCTCGCCAGGAAATAGTAGGCCCGGTTCAACTGCAATTACAAGTCGTAAGGACAACCGTTTTCTACCCTTGCGCCGGATTCAGCGAAATGGGATGCCAAGCAACCTGCGAGAGGGATATGTGGATTTATTCAGTTCAGTCTTCTTATGGTTTTGAGACGAATGGAATACCGATTTCCATTAAATCGAGGAATTACGGACTAGCCATATCTTAAAAATAAATCAATTGTAAGGATACTAAAATTGGTGTTCAACGCCAACACGTTAATTCGAATTCATATTTCGAATTCGAATTCCGCTTGACTTTACCGTTCCCACACTTATAAACATTCTAATTCAAGTTGGAGCTTAAGTTAGATCTGTGAGAAGTTAAATACGTAATGACAGCAATACCTAACAACACACGTTCAGTCTCGAGCCATGAAAGCACGGGATGGAGACACAGGTGTCAGGTTTGTAATGGATAAATTTCCACACGACATAGTTGTCCCGAGTATATTCAATATAACTCAAACAGAAGGCGGTGGGTTAAGCAAAATGGAGCCCCGCCACTCTAAATAGCTGAATAATAACGTATTGCAGTCTATAACCAACGCATTTATACAATTACTTCCCACCTGTTATTTGTCACTTAAATATCAAAATTAGGCCAATACAAAAGCGTCGCAGCGGACGCAAATTTTGAAAATCATTTTTTCGGCCAAAGGTAGTCATTGACTGATCAAGGAGTTCATGTTTTTGTTGGTACTACACATATTTGTCTGTAGATGCGCGAAAAAGGACAAGGTGGTTCCTTTGAATTATTGGCACACGAAGAAGGATTCCATGATACTTGCGCGGATCATGGTTCGAGCAACTTCAAACCTACACCTCAGAGAAAAATGAAGACTTGACGATGGACTAGTAGCCGACTTGGCACATCTAGTCCAATCGTTCACCTCGGTGACTAGTTTGGTATCAATTACTTGATATGAGATATAGGACTTAGCGAGAAACAGATTATTGCAAGCACACACAATTAGGATGCGTAAAACTATATATACCTATACCATAAAGTTTAATTTTTCAAGTTTCTGCTGTGCATATTATTTTAATCTGGTGTGACTCGGATGATGTCTTATGTTGATGTTGGAAGTTCACTCCAGAGGTGCAATGATGTTTGGTCTCCGGTTGTATATCTGCAAAAAATATCAAAATTGTTGAACAAAACCGAAATATTTAAAGGATCGACTAACTGTATTCAGAATCATGAGTATTACATGGCAATTACTCCCCCCCCCCCCGCCCGATCCTCCTACTAACCCAGGTTGCCAGAGATACAAATAAAGTGCGCGATGTGGTATTTCCCTGGTATTTTTGGGCCGGTCGGATGTTATTAACCGCCGTAAATATAGTTCGTATATTTAATATAGTTCATACCGAGCCAGAATTGCTACCCGAATGCATTCCGCACAAGCACAGTTACAAAGACAACGCTGGGTATTGAAGATAAGTGTTGTCCTTGGTTAAACATGGAGAGAAGGCGGATCCTGGTTGTGAGGGCGGTGGATCCAGAGGGTGCTGATGCGGCGAAGAGATCGATTAATGCCTCCACCGTCTACAAATACACAAGTACCTAACCTTAGATTTGAAAAGATAACAGCGTCGTAGTACATCTATAAGTAGCCAACCAGTTCTGGCCTACCACGAGCATTAATTGGCCTTGGCCAATTAGGCTTAAAGCAAATTTAAAGATAATGGATAGCCTTTGAACACGCCTAGAAACGAATTCTAATATCTTCTATTGTTGAAATATGTTCTGTATCAAGGCAAAGAGTTGTCAGAATTATAGAAATGATTTGGGAAAAGTAGAAATTCTCCGAGGTATTGATTCGAATTACGCAAAATATTGCGGTCAGTCAATAATTCACATCCTAGGTATTTGGTACACCGCACATTTTTAATTTGTATAGTAAATCGATGTGAACCTATGCCTTGAAACAAAAGTCTCTTATATTGAATCGCAATCCTACATTTAATAAATCCTTGTCAAGATTCTCGTCAAATTTTGATGGCAAATTTTTTCCACTTTTTGGCAGCAATTGCGAACGACAACTTTTGCTAGAAGAAAGAGATAGAAAATTGTCCTAAACTTTATTCCTCACACAATGACTTCCCAAGCAGTCGTTATTCAAATATTTAGGTCCGGCTTTGTGTGACCTTTCGAAATGTTCCATATTTGAATGATTTCAATGGAAAATATTCCAAGAGTCATGAATAAAATAAATGCTGAATATTAAAATTGAGGCACATTAGTTCACCCAAGCCCAGTGCCATGACGCAAACAGACAACAACACTTGCCATTCTTCCAAATCTTGCAACCAAATCGTAATTGTTGTAATTGAATCTTTCAACGACCCTTCAATGTGTAACAAAATGAAGCCCTGACCCTGATTGGCCTAATGTTCTATCTAGGTGAGAAAGTCAGGAAAAAATTCTAATAGCCTAATTTAAAAAATATAGTTAAAAAAATTACCCAAGAATTCATTGGAGGTCAAGGAACTATCGGTCGACATAATATGAGCGAAAGATCGTCAGTGTGTCAGTCCACACCAACCATACTGCAAAGACCTGCGAAACATGAACATTAACGTATTTACTCCAAAGAAGGAAGCTTGTATCTAACTTTTTACAGTTGTAAAAACCTCTAAAAGGCAGTCTCATATTAATAGTTAGCACTTGAATATGAAATTGTAGCAAGTCGAACACAGATGTCCGTGACAAAAAGAAAATGTGGCGGTGACAATCATGTTGCTCAGATTTAACTGTTGCTCGATTAAAAAAATTGAGCTGATGGCACATAAACCTGTTATTGAAAAATCGAGCTCATGGCACACAATCCTGGTTAGGAAAATTGAATAAAGTTTTATGCGACGGTACGCGAATATTGTAACGACCACGTGCGACGACACGCTGACATTACATGTAATTTTCTTTACTATCTATTAATTTTTTGCATCCATTGTCAAAATTTGTGTTTTTCCACCTCTCTCGTCGAAAAAAAGACATTAAGTTTTCAATACTTTTAACATGCACTGACCCTGACCCATTTGGAAGAAAAACGCTTATTTTTTTTCACAAAAATGCCGACAAAATATATATAAAAATATCGAGAAATCGACTTTCTCCAAACCGGTCCAACAAAATTTTAAATATTGCAAAAACTATTACAAAAAAGGGGCATCGACGGATTTTTTGAAGAAAATTATTTTGGGCATGATTTTGTAGGAGAATGCTTCCTTTTTGGGGTATTTCCATGCCGTCTTTTTTTACTTAAATGCTCGTCATCGCCGCTACGCGCAACGGATATTCAATCAAAATGGCTCCCTAGAGCAATCATAAGATTATCTACAAAATGCATATCTCACTTTTAGTCCGGCTCTCCCAGATTGGGCTGCCGAGGAGAATATCAATCAACGACCCTGTGATTGGAAACGTGCTTCATTCCTTAACCACGAATTTTTGTACATTTATTTTGGTCAGGTCAGTTTAAATAAATAAAAACTGATTTCTTGTTCAAACAGATAATAAAATTTTTATTGCCCTAAATTTCATTGAATTTCGCAAATATAATTCTATACGTTTCCCTATCAGTTCAGACATGTTCAAAAAGTTCTATTTTTGTATCCCTGCGTGTCAGAAATCAATGAAACGATTACTACTATTACATATATATTTTCAGATAAAAAATAAATACTTGGAATTATGTTAAATTCGGATCTAAATGTTTACAATATTTTAAGAAGTGCATTTCTGGATGTTTCTGGCTGTCGGAACTATTCTATAATAAAATGTAGTTGTATTCCGTGTCTTATGGGCAATTTCTCGATGGAAATCGAATGCTGAATAAAGATGTGTTTTAAAAAATAATAAAATCTTATTACATTATAATTCTGCCGACGCTACCGCATCCGCATGATAAATAAAATGAGAGGATCCTGAATCGCTGTTACTATGACTCTATTTGTCCGCAAAAGAATTTATTATTTGCCTTATAAATCGCGAATTTTTTTAAAAAATATTTCTATAACTTACCCTCGAAACCACGTGAACCCAAGGTATAATACACTCACTGCACAGTGTGCACAGCACTCTCAAGGCTTACTTTTTCGAACCAAGGGTTCAAAGCCCAACTTATGTCTTACAAATATTCTGCCAAATCCGTCGTGGATTTTTAAAATGTATTATTTGAGTGTGTACTTCGTCCTCCGAGTATTTGTCAAGACTGATGAGTGAGAACAGAAACGCCTAGACCATACATATATTGCAAGTGATTTGTTGTCATACAGGGTGAGGCAGAATAGATCAACACCTTCACAAAAAATTCAATTCACGGTCTCGCGCTGAATTGACTTGTCATTTTATCTCATGTGTCTCTGCGTAGTCTTTTTCTGAAACTCCAGAATATTTAGTAGTATGTAACTTCACATTCTTTAAGATATTCACGGAGGACGTGCGGATTTCGTGCTCAAGTTTCTTAACTTTTAAATTTTGACTTCTCAGATTGTGAAAAATGTTGATTATGGGAAAAACCGGCAGGATGACGACCCCTTTGCTCCACCCTGTCTGATCGTACCATGATGAGTTCTTCAGTTTTGTTTCCTAGACTTTATTGCGCTAACGTGTTTGTTCAATACATGCACATGCTTACTTTGCTATGCACTAAGGGTTGGATTAATTTATCTGTCAGTGGAAAGCTTTTTTAAGCTTTCTCTGCATTGAGATGTCGTTTCAAGTCAATCTGGAGGGAACTGCGGGACATGAGAATTTCACCTAAGCCCGCGAAGTCTTTCACACCATTTGCGTTCCCATGACACGAAATAATCAAAAGTCGTCTGCGCAAATGCAATACACTTTTATTTGACTATCCCCGAAAACTTGGTCGAAAATGTTCCTGTGAAAGTCTCCGAGAAAATGATGTTGGGAAGTTGTTAGTACCAAATTTTCCGTTTTTTTATTCCGTGTTAATTTTTGAAGGTGCCCGTGAAATACATAACATTTTGTTTTTAAAATATTCAAAACAATTTTTTTCTAAAATATGTGATTGTTTTTTACTTTTTTAAATATTTCCTGTCAAAATTTTGAAAACATTTCCTTGCTGAATTTTTTCAAACCGAAATTATACATTTGAAGGGCACATTTCAATTAAATGAGAAACAGAAAATTTGACATACCCTTTCAAACATATCTTAACTTTCACAGTGTGAACTTCAGGAACTTTGATGACCAAATTTTTTGAGATGGTCAAAAAAAGAGTATACTTTGTTTGTGCAGATGACTTTTTTCATGTCAGGGAATCGTTATTGGAGAAAAAGTGTAGTCTCGGCAAAACTGTCATGTCGCGTGGTTCCCTTGTCACATGAATTTCAGCCTATAGAATAAGTAACAAACACTTAAAATAAATAAGTACTGTTTTAATGGCCGCTACAATATCCAAACCCCTTAACTTTTAGAAAAGTCTGCTTATGGTGCTGGAAATTGAATTCGGTCGGATTTTTCCAGTTGGAACTGACAAGGGATACACTCTACCTGTATACGAAGACCTTGACCCGACCCCCCTATTCGATTAATCCATTGACATTCCCTCAGTGGGGTTTCAACAATATTTTCGTCCAGAAATCCGGTACTTTTTCTTCCTGTTTCTGTGGTCAAGCAGTTCTTAAGCACCAAGCGTTAAAAGTCGAAAAAAATATGACTGGTTAAATCACTTGATGTTTCAGGCGTTTTTCATTTTGCCTTTAGCATTGATAGGTACCCATAGATGCATTACAATTTTGTTTGAAATGAAATAAATCGAACTAAATGTAAAATGGTGAGTCAGAAACACGCAGACGAGAACTTCTGCTCTGCACTTCTAAGGAGTGGAGCATGCAAAAGCAGGAGAAGATATGTGGTTTCCTTGTCAGATGAATTTCAGCTTAAAGAATGACAAAGAAAGAGAAACGCAAAATAATTTAAGTACTGTTTTAATGGTTGCTAGAATATCAAAACGTCTTAACTGTCAAAAAAATCACTTAGATCACTCCAGGTTTTCTTAGTTTATAATTCAAATCAACAAACTCTCATTTTGAATTTATTTCTGCAGAAGTCGTGTCAATCTCCATAAAACAATTCTGTGGCCTGACAGAGAATATAATATCTATCCAAAAGTCAAAATAAATTCTGGACCCTTCAAATAATGTATTCTTTTTACCTGTCTCGGTGGTAAAGAAGTTCTTGAGATCCCAACTTTAAAAGTGAAAGAATGGAAATCACGGGTTAAATCACTTGATGTTTCTGGCGTTTTTCATTTCGCTTCAATATTGATAGTTACCCATTAGATGCATTATAATTTTTTTGAAATGAATCGAATCTTGATAACGGAAGTGAATATTCGGATTTCATGTCACAATTTAGACTTGGACCCAGAACTGAGGAAAGTCAAAATATTTACAGAAATAATTATTCTGAATTTTTTCGAAATTATCTTTCAACTGACTCTCTGAAATCGAACTAAATGTAAAATGGTCAGTCAGGAACACGCAGACGAGAACTTCTGCTCTGCACTTCTAAGGAGTGGAGCATGCAATAGCAGGAGAAGATATGAAAAAATGCGATCTTACCAGTTTTGAGCCCCGTATAACTTTCATGGGCCGGAAAGGTGATACATCAAATGCTTATCAATTAGGTTATCATACTGAACTGTTTGGGCTATGGAAAATTATGACATTAATAAAGAATGCTCTAATTATGACTCGGACTCTGTACATAACTGCAAAATGCTGGTGGAAATAGAGCTGAATGTTTTTACATTATCTGCTTCAAATATAGGTAAAATGTCAAAATTCCTTATCGCTAGTACGGCGAAGACTCGCTTTCCCTTTTGTCTAACTGCACCCAAAATCAAATCCGTTTAAGTTCCGAAAATAAAATAAAACGTTGAGCAAGAGTATAAACTATACAGGTTAGGACATGGTAATGTAAAATAATTTTTTTGTTGAGAATCGAGAGTTTTTGAGAG
>JAQFYE010006460.1:0-10776 GCA_034694305.1 Protaphorura glebata
TACAATTACAATTACGTAATTGTAATTGTATTTTGTAATTGAAATTACAATTACGAATGTAATTGACCCAAGTCTGGTAGTCCGAAGTTGAAGACCCTGAGATTGGAGATAAGCCTGACAATAAGACTAAACATGACGATAGAAATAAACATGTGGAAAAACCTGAGGAACACGGAAAGGAAAAGCTGACAAGGGAAGAAAACAAAGTAAACCTTATTGAGCACGAGCCTGACAAGGACAACCATGACCCTGACAAGAGACTGATGTGAGTATAAGTCCCAGTGTTCACACCGTTCCTTCCACAGCAACGGTTGGACTTGGAGAACGTGTTGCATGCACGGCAAGTACTCCACAAGGTCATAGGGTACTTCAAATCATCCAGAAGAAAGCGAGAATGATCACTAGCATGGGGAGAATCCGAGTGAATAACAATAAATATTATTCTCATACTTTTACACCATTAATATAGATGTTTCAAGTACGACTGATATTATTTAGCAAAAATATTTATCAAGGGACTTTCACCGCATTTGAAAAAAAAAGTTGGGTTCAAAAATCGTTTTATACTCAGGACCTATTCAGATCAATAAAGTCAATATAACTTCTAATCTGTTAGCCCACCTTAAGAATTGTAAAACATTTCTAACTTAAACGCTTCTAGGGCAACTCTATTGAGAGTTGGGGCTTGACTTGGATGGCATATTAGAGTTTATTTGAATTGAACACTCGCGTAATGTTCCTTGTAATTTTCATGAGAATGTTATTTGTAGAACAGTATGATCTGCAGATTTCTCTTATAGAGATTTTTAGAGTTTGAACACAATGTGCGGATTTTATGTTACGTCTATTACACAAGAAGAGTTGAAAGGAAATTCAACAAGACTTTTGATAAGAGAACAAATCACTAGACCCGTGAAAGCATGAGCTAATCGAGATACCAAAATAGAACACAACATTTATAGTTTTATTTCCAGACGTAAAAGTCCTAAATAAATGTAACTTCCCTCATCCTCCTTCGCTAATATGTACTTCAGTTCAGAACGGTTCCCCTTACTGACAAAACATTCCTCTGGTCTGGTAAAAAGTGAAAAAAAATATACAGAATAGTTAGAAATTTTTATGTTTTTGACAACGATGAATTCTCAAACAATTGAGAATATCTGGAATGGGTCCATCCTTGAAGATGAAACTCATTTGGAGGAAGTTAGAAAATTATTTTTGAACAATATTGTGGAACAAAATGGAAATATGGAGCTTGAAGAATCTGCATCTCTGTCCAACTTTCAAAGAATAAATACTCTAAAGAAATATTTTAATTGGATTGGTCCTCAAGACTACTTTAAAAGTAAGTTAGTACTATTTGTGTAAAGCTGAATTCATTACAAATCCAAGAATATTAAGGTATTGTTAGCAGACTTGAGTCAATTGCATTGGTAATTGTAATTTCAATTAAAAAATACCATTACAATTACTTAATTGAAATTGTAATCAATTACTTTCAGAATCCCAGCTGTAATTTGTAATTGTAATTAAATACTTTAAAAATTGCGTTGTAATTGTAATTTGTAACTGAGTTTATATTTTCCTCAATTACTTTCACAATTACTTAAAACTTTGACCATCAAATACAAAGATGTAACTATGATCTTAGCACACTTAAAATCGACATTTCGAGAAAGTAATTTGAATTGTAATTTGTAATTGTAATTGCATTTTCAATTACAATTACGTAATTTGTAATTGTAATTGCATTTTCAATTACAATTACGTAATTTGTAATTGTAATTACATTTTCAATTACAATTACGTAATTTGTAATTGTAATTCCATTTTCAATTACAATTACGTAATTTGTAGTTGTAGTTACTTACAGCAAGAATTATGCATGTAATTTGTAATTGTCATTCAAATACTTTCAAAAGTAGGTTGTAATTTGTAATTAATTATATTTTCGAAGTAATTGGACCAAGCCTAATTGTTAGAAGTTTACAAATAAATGAACTCTAAAAATTGCTTTTTGTTTTTTTTAAATTATTGCAGGATTTCAAAAATCAGCCGAACTATGTATTCAACTCAGAGAAAGAGCAAATCAATTTTATAAAGACGGAGATCTTGACCAAGCAATGAGAGGATACAATTTAGCTATTGCCTTCGGACGTTTTCAAGAGTCTGAACTGGGTTTGGCCTACGGAAATAGATCTGCTGTATTTGTGAATCTTAAAAAACCAACTTTGGCTATTCGAGACATACGCTTAGCATTGGAGAGTAAATATCCACCCGAATTACACGAGAAACTTATACAACGAAGAAGTATATGCGAAAGCATGAGCAAAGTCAACACTCCATCAAATCGGACCGATTTTTTACTTCACAAACACTTTTTTTCACTCAAAAATCCGGGTACGAATGTGACTTGTGCCGAGGACTTTGTTCGAATAGACTATGACGAAAAATGTGGAAGACGACTCGTTGTCACAAAGGAAGTTCCATCAGGTTTGTACGAGTATTTTTAATGTTATTCTTAACATTGTGTCATTTGCGTACTGGAAATTGACTCCTTTAATTAGATTGGAACATGACATTTTGTTCAACTTCCTGTTCGCAAACTCGCGATTTTTTTCTTTACACTCTCAATTCTAAAATGTTCAAACAGCAATTTTGTTCAATTTTTTATCAACTTGCATACTCTGTATGTTTGAATGCTGGGGTTAGCACTCTAACGGAAAAACAAACAAGCAAACAAATAATAAAAATTATCATTTTAGTTTTTGAGTACTCACATATTCCTCAATACAGGATTTCGGATAAATCAAAAAAAAAATAAGTTCAAAATTTCTCAAAATAAATAAAATTCAATATCTAAAAATATTAAAATGTAGAAAAAAATCAAAATTAAAAAAAAAGATTTCCAAACCATTGCCATGAAAGTAGGGTACGTAATCCGATCCGAAATTCGACGGATTTTTCGGATCGGATCGACCTGCCAATCCGACCCGATCCGAATCCGTCGGACGAAAATCGGCGTCGAAAATCGGATCGGATTTAAAAAAAAATCAATTCCTACGGTGTGACTGATTTTTAGTGTATTGGAAACGTTCCCCAAACGTATGGTTTTGAAAATTTATTTTCTGACTTGGTACGACATCGGGCCATATTCTGAAAGAATCCATCACATAATTGACATAATATTTTGCGTAGAGCATGAACAACGTTTAGCTCGACATCGTGGGTGTGAAAATTTAGGGGGTCACCGCTGGAGTTCAGCGGAAGTCAGCCAGGCTAACATGGGCTCCACCTTCGAGAAACCTAAAACTTTTCACATATCGTGTCCATGACTTCCTCCACGCAAAAATTGACATGGGTCACCGTTGGTGGTCACCCATCCTAACCCACTAGTAGTAACCCACTGTGTTTTTTGAACCTCACACTAATAAGTTTTGTAATAAATCTTACTGGGCTAAGGCTAAAAATGAAAAGGAAAGGAAATTGGCTAAATTAGAATGTATAAAAGCCCACAAGAATGTGGACTATATTAGGATGCATGAGAAACGCAATATTTTTAGTCAGGGAACGCTTACACTTCTTGTACACACGTGTATAAATGTCTTTAAGTTGCTTAAATTTGGAACAAATGTTGCTGCAATGAAATATTTCTTATTAAATCACACCAGACTAAAGATGATGATGGTCCCAGAGTTCAAGTTTCTCGGCATAAGGTGGAATGCTTTAAGTGGTCAACTCGATATGCTTCGGCGTATGAGTGGAACCAACTACCACCAAAAGTTCGTTCACTGAATACTTCAGTCGAAGGATTTAAGAAATCGTTATCCCAACATTATCTGAGCAAGAGATCTGATACGTTTCTTGTTGCCAAGAAGAAATAGGAACTACAGTACTATAGAGAGTATCTTAAATTGTTAGTTAAGTTTGTCTCCTTTATTTACCAATAAGTTTAACAAAAAAAATTATATTAAATGTATTATGTACAAGTATATGGAAAAAAGTTACATAGTTTGTCAAATATTACTACTAAAATATGCTCATTCAGTGTGTAGGAATAGCATTTAAAAACTATTTTTTCGACTAATTGCTTTTCATTAATGTATATGTTAAGATAATTGTTCAGTGTCATTTAAGAGGTATTGCTGAGAGTGGAATTACTATTCTTGAGCTTATTAAGCTGTCTATACTTCGATATTGTAAATTTAGTTAAGACGATTACAATTTGTTGTTTAAAACAGCATGCTTTAATTTAGTCGGAATATTGTAACACCCATTGGAAATCAATTTGGTTATTATATAGAACTGTATGGGCTATGGAGCATTTTGACTTTAATAAAGAATTCTCTGACTCTGACTCTGAGTTTTCGGTGACCACTAGAGCTGACACATGAAATATCTCGGGTTCGAGGCCCATTAAAGCATTATGCGGGACGCCATGGACAAGCTATGTGCAAAGTTTTAGGTCCTTCGGGCGTGGTGCCCAGGTTAGCACGGCTGACATATGTTGATCTGCAGCGGTGACCTATGAGTTTTCATGGACCCGACGGCCAGTTATACATTGCTCGTGAGGTCAAAGACACGCTCTGTGCCAAATATGCGGTCAATCGGACTGTGAAACTGTCCGTAGTATTTGGCCATATGATGGTTGATATATATTTTTTCATTTCGGATTTTAATCCGATCCGATCCGAATCCGACGGATTTTTTCGGATCGGATCGGATCGACCTGTCAATCCGATCCGATCCGAGCTTCTACGATCCGAACGGATCGGATTTGATTTCTGATCCGATCCGATCCGTCGGATTACGTACCCTACATGAAAGCAATTTGGATTCCTTTTCAATTTTGAATTTAATTTTTTTAAATTTTTTTTTCGAAATTTTGATTCTTTTTTTGAAATTTTAATAATTTTTGATTTTGAATTTTATTTATTTTGTGAAATTTTGAACTTATTTTTCTTCTGATTTTTTTAACATATTATTCGCACTGACGTCAACAAATATTTAATTGAGTTTGCGATGCGCAAAATTCAAAGTCGTCTAAGAGATAAGAAGCGCCCTGTACCTGAATGTATTTTATTTTACATTTTGAAAGAAGAGAAAATCATTGTTTATTCAAAACGATAATCACTGACGTTACAACACCGTTAGCCCCTAGGACTCACTATACGTTACAAAATATTTTTACAAAATAATTGAGGGTTAAATAATTGTTTAGGAGTTTAGTATCAGGATGTAGAATTATATAAGTGATTTTGTAATATTTGGGAGGAACCCTTTAGTGATATAATGGCGACTTCAATAGAAAGTTGTTTAAACAGACGAAACTTTACGCGAAAATCTTCAAAGAAAGAGGTCATAGTGCCTCTAGCTCCCACCAAAATTTCTATCACTTCCAGGTGGCGAAGCTGATATCTCTCTAACAGGCAGGGGATGCAAGGGTCATAAATTTCTTTCTTCAGCAAATTAATCTCTTGAGCTGGATCTTTCCCAGTTTCAATTCTTATCGTTGGGTCACTAATGAATCCATCTTCGAAATAAAAGACATATTCGAAATAAATGTACCAATATTGGACGACATGGGAATTTTTAGATTAATTGGTCTTTAACCATAATATGAACGTATGATGTCAAAGTTTTTGTTGTGTTGTTTAGGGACTGTTTTGTTAGTAGAGAATCCATATGCAATCACACTGGATAATGAATTAGTTTGGGACATGAGTCATTGTCATAATTGTTTCATCCCAATTCTTGAACTTGGAGGGATTCCTTGCCCTGAGTGTACTTTTGTAAGTGAATGTTTCAATTTCCCATTTAATGGGTATAATGGCAGTTGGAATGACATTTATTCCGTTTGAACAGGTAATGTACTGCAGTGTGAACTGTCAAGAGATCGGATTGAAAGGTCATCATAAATACGAACACAATTTACTCCCCTACTTTCACTGTCATAAACTACGCGGGAGAGAGTTATTGGCCCTCCGAGTAGTCACAAGAGCCGGACCTGAAGAACTGTACAAACTATTCAAATCCAATTATAAAGTGAATTCTGCACTCTCTGAATTTCATGGTGTGAAAAGGAATGCAGTCTACGGATCATCATACGCTGAAGTCTACAGTTTAATTACACATCCTGAATCTCTGGATCTGAGAGAGAAAGTCTCAAACGCATTCAAATCATTAATCCTAGCACACGTTCTGAAGGACAGCTCTCAGTTTTTCAATGGAAAATTAGAAACTGAATTTATAGATTTTGTTGCTTCCCTCCTCCTTCGACATCTTGAGGATATTCCTTACAATGCTATCTCATTCAGTGAATTACAAAGTGATTCAAAGGATTCTACTCAAATCCCTGTTTCTATTCCATTTGCAACCGGACTACTCCCAACAGTTTCCTTGGCCAATCATTCATGTTTCCCATCAGTAGTACTTGTGAAGAGTCCAAAATTTTGTCAATCTTCTTTTGTCACAGTAAGAAAACTTTTTCCTGGAGATGAAGTCTGCATTTCATACGGACCATATTTTACAAGAGCAAGTCGATTAGAACGAAGAGCTAAATTGCAGGACAAATTCAAGTTTATTTGTCAATGTGAGGCATGCAAGGAAAATTGGCCAACGAGCACACTGACCTTAGAAGATTTGATGTTAGCGAATAAATGCCCTTCTTCCATATGCATGAGTTCAAGCAAAACTCTTTGTCGTTATTGTTTGGAGTATTTGAAGAATCTGAGTGACAGAGCTGAACAGTATGAAAATACACTTCACCATGCACACGAATTCGTTAAGTCTGGGGTCAAATCAGAATCAGTAAAGGCTTTTGAGATTTTAAAACATTGTTTGGACAATTTTCCTGAATTCTCACCGAGGTTTAACTTGTCTCAGGTTGCTCAAGATTTATTTAAAAGAGCTCTTCTTGGATGTACCCAAGCCCAGGAAGTTTAAAATCAGCAATGAGCTGGTCAGAACTCATGCGCCTGAATTCCGTAATTGCTTTTGTTTGATTAATCAAACTAGAACTAGAAGGTGGACTATAGTAGCATTATATTCATAAACAGTGTGCGTGTTAGATTTTTTGAAAATTGTTCCAAATAGGCTAAGAATATTTACAAGTTTCAAATTGAAGACACAGTATTTACTGTACAGTATTAAATTATCAAATTGGACCACATGCCCAGACTCCGAGTGTTGATTTAAAATGTAGCTGATGGATTTATCGCAACGATGCAAAGCAAAAATGATCTGAGCAGTCTTAATTATCTTCTAATTTTGATATCCAAGAAGTTAACGTCATGAAACATTGATGTCCAAGTACAAATCTTGATTTTGCAGCGCAAGAATTGTGTTTGGAGTTTGGACAATCAATACTTACAATCAGCACGAAATGATTTATTTGAGATCCTTAAGGGGAAAGTCACTCATACAGCACATTTCTTTTGGCACAAATAATTAAATACAATGAACCACAAAAAAAATCATTAAATGACATAGAAACCCTGAAATTTGTGTGTCACTGATACTGTCACAGTTTAGTTATTAGGTCAAGATCAAATGCTTTCACTTTGTTTTCCGCAGAGCACACGTTACCACATCTTCCTAGCCGTTCGTAACTTGGATCGGAGATCGAAAATCCCTTCCTACTTTTTGTCTTATGCGTAAAATGAATTCTCACGAGTCAAGACCAAGATCATTTTGACCATCTGCCAGACTCCAGGGTTGATCCGATCCGCGTATTCTGACGGGGCAGATGTTTAGTGATTTTGAGCTTCCTATTTCGTATAAAATCATTCCACTGTATTGAATACCCGCTCTATCTTGGCATATCTGCACACTACAATGTAATCAAAATTCCATGGTGCAACACAAAAACTTTATCCCTCCATTTATATGAAGATTTGAAAACTGGAATAGCTTAGGATTACGGTCGGTAACAGGGAGATGCAGTGGCGAGTCTAGGAGTGGGCACAAGTAGGCCCGTGCCTACGTGTAATTTTGTGCCTTACACTGATAATGAAAATGGGACAACTCAGAGGAAAATTTTCTGACTAATTGTAGGAACCAGTTTTACATGCAACCATGTTAAGAAAATTGTCAAAATAATTTCGCCCAATTATGGTCACTTTTATTGTCGGATTTTCTTTTGTCAAAATAAATTATTCTAAATAAAACATGGTGCACTATTATACTTGAGTCACTATTGCAAAAGGCGGAACCACTAAGCTATACAATTGTCCTCGGTGCCTGTCTGTCTGTCTGTCGCCGCTCTAGCCGCCACATTTCTTGATCGATTCTGTTCAAACTTGGCATGTATGACACTTGGACCATAGTTCCGGTCAAGTTTGTTGGACAACGAGATCGGACTACTAGAGATACTTGACTATATAAACCTGGTCAACAGACACCCTTATCTAAATCAAGTGTTACGAAGCACATGTGTTTCTGTTGCAGCGATAATTTTGCACTGCGCTTCGTGCGTCGTACACCTAAATTAACGAAAGACGTGGCAACCGAGTCAGAGTCAGATGGATCACAAATTACTCCTAAATCAACGAAAGATAAACAGCCAACAGAATCTGACTCAGACGGATCACAATTAACGACGAAATCAACAAAAGAGAAGGAAACGGTTATTGAGCCGGGGGCTACAACAGAATCTGACAACGATGAAACGGAGGTAGCAACTGCTAGCACTCCGACGGAGAAAGCAAAAAACAAGGGTTGAGCCCGACAAGTCAGGGGCAGCAAATGAAATGGAAACGACTGAGTCGGTTAACGATAAAACGGAGGTAGCAACTGCTAGCACTCCAACGGAGAAGGCATCTGCCGTGATCACAACGACATAGAAACCCGACGAAACAACATTGACAGATAAATAATACGTTACGACTTGTTCCTTAGGGTTGACAAAAGCGGAATTAGGTTACAATGACAATAAAATATGGTTTTCTAAGTATAGGTGGGCAACAACGGAATCAATTGAATAATGACAGTAAAATTAATCTATAACCATGTATCACTTATCGGAAACTGTAAAACCACTAAATTCATTTCCGTGAACTAAACACCGGCAGTCACATAAATTTTGGCTTGAATAGCGTGTCTATTCCACTTCGGCCAGAAACTAAGTTCCCTTGGTCGTACCGAAACCAAGTTACAAGCCAGTCGGGACTAAAGTTACTCCCAAATCTTAAGTGCCATAAATACAGAAATTTCTTTATTTAAAAAAATGCGAATCAAATGCACTTATTTTATTGATTGAACGATTACTTTAAATCACGTCTTGTGGTGCTCAGTGCTGTGTAACCATGTGTGATGTCTGGGAAGCACAAAAACAACCCGATATAAATCAGAACCTCGATTACATGATTAAAGGAATGGTTGCTACCATTCAGAAGTATTTTAGCTGTAGCGAATACAAACGAAATGCTATCAATGAAAACTTAATGTCGATTTGGAAAACAGGCCTGAGATTAACGATGTTGTTCAGTATGTTCGTTGGCACCATTTGACATCCTTAATTTTTTCGGTGTGTGAATAAATCCAAGGAAGAAATTCTGAAAATATTTTGCTTCAATTAAAGTCATATTCAATTGTAAATTTAAGAATCTGTAAAAATTATACCTGCAACTCGTGAGTAGACGGAGTAAGCCGTTGAAGTATCATCAGGGTTAAGAGAATTCTGAAAAGAAGAGAGTCCGACTTGAATGTAGTGTTCATTCGTTGTATTCACTCCTTGCAACACCATGAGTGGTCCACCTGAGTCTCCCTGTCCATAGATTAAAAAATATACCAAAATACTACACCCAATGTTTTTAAAAGTATTCGGCATCCTCGTGGTACCCGAATTTCCTACCCCAATGGGTAACATTACTGATTACTGAAAACCACTGCGTGCGCGAAGTAATGGCCGTACGGTATATGAAAATTCGAAATAATGTATACCGTGCCATGGGAATCGAACCCCTTCCCAACAGATAGCAGATGGGAACCCCGTACGACTACACTGTCTTGACTCCGTATCTTATTTAATTGTTGTTATATATTTTAAAATTTCCTTAAGATTGACTGATACTTACTACTCCAGCATCATGGTCACGAGTCCCAGTGCCGATACAAATGAAATGGAATGAAATTCTAAATTGAGACAACCGGCTTCGACAATCCTTAAGCGGATTAATTGGAATTTCCAACTTTTGAAGTGATGGTGCGAGTGATTCAAGTACCCCACGAACAGTCCGACCCCAGCCAATGATTAATCCTTTCATGTTTGGAAATAATTCGTAGTTGTCTGTGTCTGGTAGACATGATGTGTAAGGACCTCCAGGATTTGTAAGATCCACTGGTCGAGCAAGTCTAATTAAGGCAATGTCATCTTCAATCTGCTTACTTTGGTATCTAAACGTTAAAAAAAGTATTAAAAAAAATTTCGTAGACCATAAATCGTCATGACAAAAGAAAATTAAAATCGTACTCTACAAGTGAATATGTGTAGCCGGGGTGAACAAAAACTTCCGCCACGTTTATACGCATCACTTTGTCCTTTGCATCCTGTGCAGCAACTTCGGATGGTTTCTTACGTTTTCCTTCATTTCTGCAAAAATGAAATTTTATTATAAAGATTATTCAATTTCAAATTTAAAAGAAAATATTATTTGGTCAAAATCTAGAATAAAAAAATATGTTGACTCACAAGGCTTCCCGAACATCCGCCGGTATGTTGAGGTCATGAGCATTTAGTAAGATTTGAATGTCTTTCAATTTGTTGATTGCATAATA
>JAQFYE010006461.1:0-10776 GCA_034694305.1 Protaphorura glebata
TTGATGTACATATTCCGAAGTCGAGTTATGGCTTATGCACATCAATCGGGTTCATATTCGCCAAGACACCTTAACAATAACAATAAAATTAAAGAATAGTTGTACGAAGGCCAGAAAACTAACAATTTATAAAAACTAGTTAATTGCTATACTTTTGACTTCACCTCCGCCTTTCTGGACAAAAAATTAGAAGATGTCTGTCCGTAGAGTCTTGGGTTGTGATTATGAATTACCTTGACCCTGGAGAAGCCACGCCACATAAAAGTTTATCTCCTAAGCCACGTTGCGCTCCTTTTTTTTTTATTACACAATCACCACAAATGACAAACTGAACTTGTTTCTGATCCCCGACCGGCGAGCATGTAAACTTTAACCACAGCTATGAATAAATTATAAGGAATCAGAGGCAAGATTCAGATTCGCAGCTCTGCCTGTCTCCGGCTCTCCAGACAAAATTTTCCTAAATCTCGTATGTCTGCCTCTCTAGACTTTCTCCAGAGTATTTTTCGGTGGGGTGTACTGAGAAATCCGATGGTGTCAAAAGAAATTATAGACACGATCGATTATTTTGTCATAAAATATTATTTTGTAACATTTTGACAAATATTTTTTCACTATCGAACGATCATGCTTAAATATCCGATTCCGGCATATGTCATTTATGTTCATTTTTTCGCAAGATCTCGTCCGAGCGAGTATTCGACAAACTCTTTCGAAAGGGGGGTTCATTTCGTGAAACTAAAACTGCTGTAAATGCACCGGACTCGGATAGTAGCGAGATGTGAACGACCTTTAACTTGAACGCGATTTCCTAATCCTAATTAACCATAACTGTCAGTTTTTTCCTTAGGTTTGGATTTACAGTCTTTCCATTTTGATTAGCACAATTTGTACTTTTCATCTTTTGCTAATTCCAATAAACCTGTTGCATACGAGCGCTTGCCAACAATTATTTCTCTATACCGATCGGATTATCAAATAACATTATTTTTGTAGACGGAGTAAGATTGTATACACGTTACGCAACGTATCATTTCATTTTCTGTTCACAAAAAAAACAATATCCTATAAGTACGTTGTACGTACTTACAACTGAGACAGCTTGATTGACGCGGCAAAATAACTTGGATTGTTTCATTGCATTAAAAAGTATTACTGCGTGCTGTGTCCGCCAAAAAGACTTAAAACTTTAAAAACTGGTTTCTGAGATTTATTATTAGTTAAATATAGTTATTAGTTTTCGTAGTATACCGATAGGTAAGTTCATCCATTAATTCGTATTATTTACTGCCTTGTAAACTCGGGAAATATTTACTTTGAGAACACCGAACACCGCACCGCCCGCACCGCAAAATATATATTCCCTCTTTTGATATTTCATGTCAGTTTTTACTGACGTTTTCTATCGAAGATGGAAGAGCGCCGAAAAAAAAAGCATTTGCAAAGTGAAAGTCGCTTTCTTTAAATCTTGCATGCTGGTGGAAACCGTTATTATGTTAAGTTAAAGGTTACACCACAGTTTGAGAATTTGCATGGTATTTGTATTTTAATTATTATTCGTAATTAAGAGCAGAATGAGCTTGAAAGAGTGTAACTCTAATGCTTTGCAAAATTGAGAAATCATAAATTCGTACTACTGCACACAGTAACGCAAACCAACGCAAACTGTGGTGCATTTTTTCAAAAGAAAATATTTCGGGGAAAAGAACATGAAGAGAAAGTGAAAGTCACTTTCTTCGAAAATTCAAATCATATGTATGAAATTGTACAAAACGTACGCTCATCTTAATTTTGCTTATATATTATAAATTATAGTTTGGTCTTTATATTTGTACCTAATTTCAAACTTCTTGCAGAATGAATTACGAGAAAATTTATATTCTCTGTAAACCACGAAACTGTCTACAGGAAAGGGAAAGTCACTTTTTTCAAAGTAATCTTCCGGAAAATCGTAAAGCTAGTAGGGCAGGGCTATATTTCACCGGAACTTATTGTTAGTAGTTGTCAAGATTGACTTTTGTACTTGGATAATCGGGGCATCGGGGATAATCGGGGTTATAGATGAACGACAATAATTAAATAAATAATTGCCAAGTAATGCTCTAATTAACAATTGTTCACTAATTAAATGACGAATTTTGAATTAATGAGGAAGTTGAATTGACACTTACCAAGAAGGAGCGTCTGAAGGGACTGAGAACGATTCTTAGTGACGGCATTGAGTTTATAATGTTCGAAGGACAAACTTTTTAATTCTTAGGATTAAACTCAAGTCACAAGTGGAGGATTAGCTAAGATTGTCACTGCCAAACATCTGCCAAGAGACGAGTCAATTTTCTGAAATATACGGACGGATTAGTCCCCCAACAGCCAAGACCTCAAAAATTAGATTCTTCTGCTCTGGTCACATTATCTTCAATTTTGTAATCGCGTTTCAGATGGTTTATGTACTGTTGGTATTAAAATTAACTTATGTGTGTCACACATCACATCGTCAATTTGGTGGTTGGATATATGAGCGTGTGATTGCTGGTGTGACGTGCGAGAGGTCTTGAACTCTGGATTCGGGTGATAATTCTGAAAAATTATGATAGACAGCGACATATTTTTATTACATCAGATTTAAGAAGTCTATCTTCTCGCATTTTTCGAATAAACCTTTCCTTTTCCTGAATTGAGTACAAGGAAACCACTTTAGATAATATAAAATTCATGTGCTCATGAATTTGACGTTTTCGTCGGCAAATAAATTTTAGATTTCAAACTAAATACAATGTACCAGAATAGGAGCTGAACACCTCTCCAACAAAGTGAAAGGAAGGAAGGAGATGCACTAATGTATATATGACCTCGACCCCGGGAACGTTCCCGTTTGGATTTCTGTGTACGGATTTTGTTACTACTACACATCCTTTCACTATTCACTATTCTTGAGCGGGTGTTCAGTTCCTATTTTGGATACTGTTAATACTGTACTCATATTTTTTGGTACGGTTTCATAATTAGAATATTCTTATATTCTATAAGTAGGTAGTTTCCTTCCGAGACGGTATTGCTGTCGCGTTCACTTTACAACGTAATGCCTAGTAGTGCGTAAGAAGTCTATCTCGTGGTATATTTTTGTAGTCAGTTTTACTTGTGTTAAGCCCATTTTGACCCTCTTGAGTCTTGACCCTTTAAGTTGATAACAATTTACAAATGTGTAAAATATTCCAGGCGAAGCACATTATATTTATCGTCCTTGAATAACCTCAGAAAAAATCGAAGATTAGACCGAGGATGGGACCAAAATTGTACTTAATTGCGGCAGCTTGTGAAAATATGGGAATTGGCTACAAAAATGATCTTCCATGGAAATTGAGGTTCGGTTTAGATTTGGATTAGAACGTCTAATTGGCTACTGATATTAACGAATGATACGTTTTACATTTCAATAGAAATGAGATGGCTTATTTTACCCGAATGACTCAGACCGTAGAAAACCCGGGTTCCGGATCCGAGTTGAAAAATGCAGTTATAATGGGCCGTCGCACATGGGATTCTATACCGGAAAAATATCGCCCGCTCAAAAATCGTCTGAACATTGTCCTCACCTCCAATCCTGATTTGTATGTCCAAAAGCGAATATAAGAATCGAACACGAATGCCTATGAAATTGAATTTTAGCATGCGTTTTATACAGCAAACAACCAAATGTCTTGAGCTATTCTGGATGGGATGAAGCGTTGAAAAATCTAGCGAACCAAGAGAAGAGTGGCCAAATTGACAAAGTGTGGGTCGTCGGTGGAAATTCGACATACAAGGTGAAATATTTTACTTCAAAAAGATGACTTCTCAATTTTATTCTATACAACTAATGTACTTTTCTAGTCGGCAATCGAGTCCCCTGACTGTCACCGCATCTATCTGACCAGAGTTCTGAAACATTTTGAATGCGATGTTTTCTTTCCTGAAATTGACAAATCAAAATTTGCACTTGTAAACGATCCAAACGTTCCACAAGAAATTCAAGAAGAGGACGGCATTCAATATCATTTTGAGATTTATGAGAAACTTAAAGAATGAAAAATACAGAAATTGTTACAGTAATACGATTTATTCCACTGCGATTCTTAATCTTAATCTTACTTTAAGTAATGATTAGTTGTACTTATGCAAGATTAAACAGTTTCGTCATCATTATTATCCTCTCATTTCAGACTATTAATTTGTAGGTACGTAATTTTATGCATATTTATTTGGTTTAGTTCAATTGACGAGACTTATTTTCAAACATCACTAGTTTAGAACCGGAATTACAGCATGTCCCTGGTTTGAATATTTTTTCTCACCGTGAATATCACGTCTAGTCACGAACACAATTTCAACTGGCAACGTGAATATTATGATACTCATATTTTAATTAATTTTTGAAATACGACAGGTTCAGTTTTCTTCGTATTTACATTTTAAAATAATGCTAACTACTCACTTTTTAAATCATCTAGTAGATCTTAACATGATATGAGGCTAGTTGAACTACATTTCTGGACTTTTTAACATTTCAATTTTGACTACGTTTCGTAATTTCCTTTTTCGGGAGGTTGTGAGTCGATTTCCAATAACCCGCTACTGTCAATTAAGGATAATTAACAAGTCGATTAAACTTGAACCTTTTCGACAAGTGCGTATTTGTAAAAGCAAAAATTCACGATTCACTAGAAAGAAGCGCATTCATAATTAAGTGCGTTCATGACAAACTGAATTTTGTAGCTTTGAAATTAACAATAACGGACATGCACATACAGTGCGACTACGACTGGAAACTTATAAGTACTAACGATAAAAATTTTATGAGAACATAAAAACTGAGCACATAAGATTGAACTCAAGAGCTTACAAGAAAGCTGCTTTTTATTATTGATTTTGATATCTATGATAACCTATTGGTGTGTTGTACCATACTGGTACTCCCAAGAGTCGGTCTCCCACCAAGAAGTGGTCCTGATGAGCTCCAGTCAGCGGTAGGAATGCTTGATGAATAATGGCGAGTGGAAGTTTTATTGAAGACTGGCAGGAACTCGTTTGCCTCATTAGTGAGGGCCTTGGTTTTAAAAATCAAGAGTTAAATGTGTCGAAACGAAATGCTTTATCAGGTAGCAATAAAAAATTTGATATTCATTGTACCTTGAGATATATAATAGCGGTAGTTCCGTAACCCTCTAGTGAAGTAATGATCAGGTCACCTTGGAAATATTTAGCGTAGAGGCGTGACAATGGAAGACCGTAACCGTACCCTAAGTAGCAAATTATCATTAAAGTTTATAAAATTTACAATGTAATTTAATTCCCTTCATATATAAATTACCTGCTAATGGAGCACTTGGAGTTTCGGAAGCTGGAGGTTGTGGAGCAGTTGAATACATGTATTGGAAGAGCATGTCAATCGTATTTCTTCCTATCCCACCTCCTAAGTCAGTTATCTGAACGAACAAATTAAAATTTCGATTTTAAATCTAGACATGAAAGCAAAGAATCACAAATAAGAACTTCTAATATTGAAATTAATTGAATAGTGAATAGTTAATGTCCAAGAAACAATCAAAATGGAATACAATTGGAATCTTATACCGATCCAAAATGGAGAACTGTTTAATTTTTTCAGTCTATATAGAATCAATCACGGGTTTGGAGAGTCCTTGGTACGGAATCGAGGGAAACGTTCGTTTAATACGGAGTTGAAAATGTCAGACCTTAACTTTGTTCTCCGAAAAAATTTCATTCAATCATTTATGTCTCCCGTATCGTAAAATATCTGGTGTTCCAAAGTATCCAAGTGTTAAATGTTTAAGATAAAATTTACTGAAAGTAACTTAAAAAATCTACGTTTAAAATCCGATATTCTTGAGGGTTGCATCTGCAGATCAGACAATCAGACTTGACTGAGATTTTTTTATATTTCTCATGGTAGTGTATATCTCACGAAAAAGTTAGTGGGATTCAGGGACTGGTTGTTCCCTTGTCGTCGTCTCCGTACACTTTCCACTAGTACCGCAGTGTACCACGCCGGCTATACATCTGTTCCTCTCTCAAAACGATTTCGTTACATCCGAATTTTATCTACATTGAGGGATATCTAATAGTGTAGTCCGAAGACATTCATCTTCCTTAGATATTTCCACGAAACACGCGGCAAACCGTCAACTCAACACAACAGACTGCCGGTTAGCTGAAACTGCTGAAAGTAACTGACGAAATTACTTGTATGGAAATATCTTCTTTTCCGGTGACAACCAAAGCTTCAATCGGTGGAAATGATGTAGCAGTGGGCCCGTGATGCTCAACAACAGCTCTCAAAGAATTTTTGAACAGCTCAAAAACCATGTGATATAAATGTGACGGGACATACACAATTTCGATTGGTTTGTCTCCCTGCATCGCTGTGAATATATCGACAAATAATCAGTAGTGATTTTAAATGCCTTTTCCGGGCGAGATATATCAGTATAGGATATAGTCATAGTATTTCTTTTAAATGCATAAATATCTCCCGATACGGATTTTCGGGGATTAATTTTCAGTGAATAGGGGGAGATTTAACCATTTCACGTCTTTGCATAAGTATACTTTGTGTACACCTGTGAAACAATTAACCAGATTCATGATTCAGTAACAAGTGTATCTTGTTACGGCAATTCTACAACGTCTAAAGCAACATCTAGTTATGGTGAAGTGAAAATCGACAATGGTAATCAATCATACTTGGAAATATTGCAATTTATTACCATGTAAACTGGGGATTTCATCGTAATAAGACGACATTTAGAGATGAACTAAGGGTACCCCAGGTAAGGTTTGTCTGGAATAAATAAAATTTCAAAAAAGCAGTACGTATTTACCACTAAGGCATCGACTGTTTCGTCACGTAAAAACAACTTTTACATGCAACCTATGCTCAACATCACAAAAAATATTGCATCTGGCGGCCGCTCCGCGGGGGCCGCCGCAAGCAATAGGGCTACACGATGAAACTATTCTTCGATCAAACACCCTTCCACAATCGTGAGTGACCTTAGTTCATCTCGACGTTGGTGAAATTTTTGCTATTTGAAGTTATCCCCAGTTATGATCGGAACTCAGAATTTTCAAAAATATGACGGATTTGGTTTTTTTATAAAGTATTCGTTTAAATATAAGTACTTATTTTAAGATTTGGTAAATTAAGTAAGTTCAATACTAATTTGAATGCTAAATGCCATAACGAGTTAAACATATAGATTCCTTACCGTTGTGTTGTTTGATTACTAATTCCGGAGCAGCCAAGTAATACTGCTCACAAAGGAATCGAGCATTTTCGTAAGCATCTCGCATTACGCTGACAACATTACCTGGTTAAAACAGTGTATACGAATTATTTTTTAATCTTTTTCGTAATAGTTTGAAATGTTTCAAGGCTTTCAATAAAAGTAAAAAATTAAAGTTTAGTTGGCCCTTTCGATGTTACTCACAATTAGGATCCAAACTACCGATGTGCCGGCCCGGTGATTGCTCGGTTCCGAAAAGAAGTGCTGTAGTGACAAAATCATCAAATAAATAATTCTTATCAATTCTTTCGTCAATAATTGACAATTATTGTCAAATCTTGTTTGGTTAAAATACAAAATTCCATACTGTGTTGATTGATGAGCATTCGAATGGAAATTCTTGACATGTAGAAGCGGTCCAAAAAATACTGAATACTATGTTCCATACTTTGATCAACTGGATGGGACTCTTTTAATTCCATTACTCCTTGAGCCATAACCGGAACAACATCAGAATGCCGATTACGAACCAACACTAAGTTATCACAAAATCTGCAAAAATATATTTGAGTTAGCAGTGAATAGTGAAGCTACAAGATACTTAAAGCAAAGTTTAAATTCAACTGTTTGTCCTAACTTTTTCAGTACATCCGGGTCTGAATTTTTGTCATGAAATTCGAGAACTTCTTTGAAGCTGTGCATGTACCAATTTTGAACTAAGCCGACGGAAGGCATCTGTCGCAAATTCTCTGGTAGAAGTTGAACTTCCTTGATGATATTTGCCAGTCGAACCGGGATCTCTTTCTTTAGAAAGTTGAAAGACGTCTTTTCATCTTTCGTGATTCCTATAAAAGTATTATATAAAACATACAATTCAATCAATTTCAAACTTTCTTATAAATAACTAGTTAATTGGTATATATTTTTAGTTAATGGCTTGAATAGTGTGTACATTCCCATATTATTAAAAAATAAAACGCTCGGGGATATACTCCGGACTCATCTCAATTTCTCGATTATCCTGAGTGGTGCACTATGACAGAATTCAGTATTAAACATTATTTGTCAAATGTTGCCTTATCGTCTATTTCTACGAGGGAGAAAGTCCTGAAGAGTACTATACTATATTTGAACTAAAAGAAATAATTGGAATTGAGTAAATTCTGGTCGAAATGCGTATGTAATTTTAAGATTTATCTATTTGAATGTTCGAATTGTTAAATTAAATGTAATTGTATTCCGTGTCTTGTGGGCAATTTTTGATGGAAAGCGGAGACTGAATAAAAGATTTGGTTCAAAAAAAAATGCAGGTTCAGAATTCATCTCGTTTTGACCAATGCATTATAACACTATCCCACAATACAATCAATATCGTTTTAACCATCATTAGGCATCATCGCTCGGTATTGGTTTGAGTTAAAATTAAAAATCAGTATTTGACCATGACCGGTAGGGTAGGAAAACACTGATTACACTTTGACTTACCAAAATCGATGAACTGCTTGATTGACAGTGGAGATGGATTAAACTGGGAGTATGTGTCCAACCACCGCTCCACAGTATTCAGCATTGTTCTTGTGATCCTCATCTTGACCCAGTAAGTCTTTAACTTTCCAGACTCATGAATTCGGAATCTTCCAAATGTTCCAAAATCTTGACGTGGTAGAAATTTGAAATTATTGTTAGTCGTAGTCGTTGCCGTCGTTGGTCGTGTTGTGTTTTGGCAGTTTTTTTTAGTGGATCTCCAATTTCCAGCTTTATTTGTTGACGACGATTACAAAATGCCCGGAATTTACACCCCGTGATTACATCACAACACAATTGGAAAATAACAAGGAGAGATGAAGCAGTTCGAATTTTCAAACAATCTGCTCAGCTCAGCTCAGCTCACTTTGTTCCAATTTATTTTAATTAGTTTAATTTTCTTTTTTTAATTTATTGAAATTTATTCACTGTCGACTGTTACTGCTTACTCCTAAACTCTTCACTCACCGGAAGCATGTATTTGTAAGCAAGTCCAATGTTATGTTCGGAAACATACAATGTTGAATGTTTGGCAAACAAAACACTGACTATGGGATGACAACAAAACTTAAATGCAGAAAAAAAAAGTACTGATAAATTTTGGACAAATCACTGACAAATTAAGCAGTCATGGTCATGGTTTATGGTTTGATGTCTCCCTGTCTCTGGTGGTTGTGTGTGAATAGGATATTGCGTAGTGTTGGACGAGACGACGAGAGATCAATAAACGGTTTTTTTCCATGCGAGATTTGCACGTCCGGTTTTTTTTTACTCTCAACTGCACGGCAAAGCAATGTGTACAAAAATTACACCTTTTCTGATTTGTTATTTATGATTTCCTCTACGCAATTAACGAAATTTAATGATAATTACACTTCGTCAGATTAATTAACCAAGCAGAGCAATTAAAACATCTTTTCTGTATGAAATCTGGTGTTTTTCTCTTGAAGGCTTTGAGGCAAATGTGCCTTTAGCATGCATGTAAATTATCCATGCCATGTGTGTTATATTTATGTTTATATGTTGGGGATTCACTATATTTTGCACACACACAGGCACGAGGGTGGCATGTGAAGTAGGAGTGTAAAAATATAGGGTTGGAACGTGCCATTATATCTACGTGAGATTCACGAAAGATTCACGCAAATGAGGATGTCGAAACTGTCGTCATCGTCGTGCTATTGGCCATCATTCCATGCCAATCCCATATTTATAGGTTAGTAGTAAAAACTACTAAATATAGTCAGTTCCAGGGATTATCCCTATTAAGTATTTCATTCATATCATAATTCCCCAGCCAGTTGTTCTGCCAATTTGCCATAAGGACAGGTTAAAAGTCCAAGTCCAAACTATGGGAGTTGAGTTGGGAGATCTCCAGATTTTCTCATGAGTGCTTCTAGTGTACTATAGAGTATAGAGTGCCAACCAATGACGGATTTGCTTACTGCTAAATGCTAAAAGGCATGGAATATGGCTTTGCTTATCTAAAAAAATGTAGGTCATTCGTATGTACATAGTTAAACTTCCAAACCCACCCACGAATTCGCATATTGCAAACCGGCGTTGTTATGATCTTGGTCCATCTCTTGCCGTTGCGTTGTTATGTCATGTTCATGTGACCCAACCTTAAAAGTTTGTAAAATGACCCTTTACAAAAGGCCGATGATGATTGACACATGAATTGATTAGGACATTTTACGACACGTGGCGTACATCCAATTTTTCTGAGCATTAATAATTAGGCAATCCGTTCGCTTCGCTAAAACATGTTGAAATGCTTGCTTGTCTCAAGATGAACTGGCCATTTGATGTCCGATTCGGCTCAATATCTTTTACATTTTTTGACCAATTGAACGATGTTTCAAGCCGCCCCGAAGACGCTGAGCGCAACAGAATATCGAGGGTGAAGTGACATGAGTAGCTATCTCATTTTTTCGCGAATGCCATAAGTAGCTATCTAATTTTGTCG
>JAQFYE010006462.1:0-10776 GCA_034694305.1 Protaphorura glebata
GGGGGGGGCCAAGGATGAATTTTATAACCTCAAGCCGTGGGAAGTAGACATATCTTATGTTGGGATGGCATCCTGAGATTCATTTGTATTTTGCTCCGGGCTATAAATCCGTGCAGACACATCATGTAGCTGGACTACCAAGAGGTACCCCGAGTAGTAGGAACAATGCAGTTCAATTGGACATGTAAATTTGTGCATACCGCAAAGTGCAGGGGATCCGAGATGACGTGAAAAAGTGAATGGTAGATCCGGGCCTTATTTTCGAACAGATTTGCTTTCACTTTCAGTGACCCCAGGTGACCCGAGTCAATGTCACGTTCTGACAACCACTTTTTATTTAATCTGTGTCTCGTTTCAGAGCATACTTTGCAACTTTGGAAATTTGACCTCTCATATTAACACTTGGTGATTCTTGTCACCTTGTGTACCTACCCTGATAATTTCGTTGAAATCCGTCAATATTTACTGCATGAAAAGCGTGGACGGACGGACAGATAGACGAACGGACCGACAACACATTCACATAATGTATTGCTTAATAATACATGAGTGGCCACTTGTATGTGATCACTTTACGTACCCCTATATCTCCTATATCTCCTATATCGCGCACTTTGAGTCAGAGAATTTTGAAAAAAAATATGACCGTATCCTTGGACAAGGTGGGACACGTGATAATATTTACAGATTTTTTGCATTCTGTCATGGCGGCCAAAATGGCCGCGGAAGTTGAAACACTAGTGAGAACATTTTCCAAAGAAGGTTTGTCATTTCGGATGATCATAAAAAGGTTAAAAGGTCACGGAGTTGAATTATTTTTGGGTGGAGTGTCAAATAGTGTCAACTGTATCAGAAACCGCAGAAACTACAAAATTGTGGGTATTTCCTCACCTTAGTTTCAGCGACCCCGAATGTCGAGGGAAAAAGCACTGTATTCGACTTATTGCCATTTTAACCGAAAGGGGTACCCTCGGTCTGAAAATGAAATTTCAAAGTGTCTGAAAGTGTCACGAACAACTGTGCGGAGAGTCCTCAAGGAGAATCTGGGTCCAAAAATTATAAAAATACCAGAGGTCACGCCTTGAAGCTGATACACTTCAAAAATCGCACAACAAAATGCAGGAAGCTCTCTGAGTGTCACTTGGCGGGATTCCTGAAGACCCTTGATGAGGCTATGTTCTGTCTGCAGGATTCAAAACGCGCCTGTTGAATTTATTGCCGCAAACCTGTTAAACGTGACCTCGAAAATCGCAATTAGAAACCTGAAAAGTTTTGTGGAAAATTTATGGTGGTCGGAGCAGGGTTACCTCTCTCATAGGAGTCCCCCAAATTGGTTTTGGAGGAATCCATCGCTGCGTTCTATCCTAATTAGATCCATAAATTTTTCGTTCATAATGATGAGGCGTCTTTCCATACCTGACAGAAAATAGAGGCCTACGCAGCCGATTTACAATTTACAAAAATAATTATTCCTAGCACCGAAATCCCTGTTAAATCCCCGGGTACAAGTCCAATGAACTTTTTCGCACTCGGACATCTGAAACAAAGGCTTTGAGAAAGAAGGGCGCCGACTGTAGACCGCTTTTGGAAAAAGTTCTCACTAGTGTTTAAACTTCCGCGGCCATATTGGCGGCCATGACTGAATAAAAAAAATCTTTAAGAATTATCACGTGTCCTAACTTGTCCAAGGAAACGGTCATATTTTTTTCAAAATTCTCTGACTCAAAGTGCGCAAGATATAGGGGTACGCAAAGTGATCAAATATAAGCGGCCACCCCTGTAATTGGATTGCATTGTTTTTATACTACTTCGGGTGCCTTTTGGTAGTCCAGTTACATCATGTGTCTGTACGGATTTATAGCCCAGAGCAAGATTATGAACCTCGGGATAAAAGTGAATGGTGCCCGATCCGCATGTCTTGAGCATCCCTTGTGAGTGTTAAAAAGGTTAGCCTGGAATTGTTGAGATTTATTTTTAAGACGGAAACCCTTCCACCTACTGCTGTGGTTACAAAAATTTTCCTGTACTTGGCAGTCTAATTAAAGATTTCGTGCTGCCAACTGCGTGCTGGCCTAATGGGCTTAACAGAACAAATAAAATGGTTGAAAACTAAAAGAAAGTCGTGCAATCTTGGTTAGGAGAAATCGATCAGTCAAGTTGCGAAACTGTATTGAACAAAACGTTTGACATTCAATTCCCGCTCCATGTAAAACCGGATTTCAAAGGTTAGTTTATCGTTAATAGCAGCAGCCAAAGACCCCGTGATAACATATGCTAAATTTAAAGGCAATCCATCAAGTAATTAAACGAGTACGATTGGAAGCGTAATTGAACAAAAAATTTGATATTCGACTCTTGCTCCCTGGAGAATAGGATGTCAAAGGTTAGTGGTCGATATTGTTGGAAGGACCCAGAGACCCCGTGATAACATATGCCAAATTTTAAGACAATCAGTCAACTAATGAAGCAACAATGACAATGGGAACCGCAGTTGAACAAACCGTTTGATATTCAACTCTCGCACTACGGAGATCTGGGGCAATATGCTCGAAAGTGTAATAACTTCTAAGACTCTTAAATCTGAATTTAAGACGCGTCCTAACTAAGACATATTCTGAGAGTAAAATAGACGTCGTAAGCTAATACCCTTTTCTAAATTACGACGGGTTTCAGAATATGTCGTAAGTAGTTAGCGCGTCCTAGGTTAAGACATATTCTGTTACAAATAAAGGCGTCGCAAGTTTCAAAAAAGTGTCCTAAATTTATGACGACACACACCTCGTCCCAACTCCGTCTTAACCCGGGAGAAATCAAGTTTGACTTGAATTTTATTGAGTTTGTGATAAAAATTCTGCTCCAATTTTTGATCAATTTTCAAAACTCAGCCAGTTAAAAAAGTACTGCACGATAGAAATCGACAATGGCTGAACACTCTGTGGCTCTGAAACTGCCGTCATGAACGTCTTGGTAGACCCCGAATACTTCCAGACAGAAATAATCTGTTGTCTCGTCATAGTGACCAAGATTGTTCAAGAATTTTCGATTTTCAAAGTCTGAAAATGTCCGCATCATTGAAAATTATCAGCTAATATTGACGCTGTTTTTCTCGTGATTTTTGACTTCAAAATATTTATCCAACTCCGAATGTTTTTTTTTTTAATATCTTACTAATGAAAGAAGTTGCTTTATACATTTGATTGGAGCTAACAGTGGGGGACAAAATTTTGACATGTAGGTCCAGTAATCCAACCCGAAATTTGATAATCTTTTTTCTAAAACAATTTTTACATATGTTACTACATTCTACCATAGTTAATTTTCTTATTTTCTATGAAAAAATTTTGCCCACTGCGACCGCTCCTCAGGGACCATGCTTACTCGCGCAGACCTATGTAGACAAAATAGGTTAGAATAAAAGTAATTGTATAGATAAGATGAGGTTTTTTGGGCGTCCCGGTTTCTCATTTCTGAAAAATGGTAGGCCTACCTAGACATACTGACAAAGAAATTTATTCATTGAAAATGCTGAATTGAATGAGTACTGAATTTATTCATGCAAAAATGCTGACATGCATTGTAATCCGTCCTACTTCTGTATTTTTATTAATTGAGATTCATTTGAATTAAATATTTTCCGCGTGTATAATTTTCTTCCGTCACCTCCACAGAATGTTCCCAAAATTCTCACTTTAATCTATCAGTGCGGACTTTTCGTCCAGACTAGGGATGAACCGAATACCGAATATTCGGTATTCAGTTTCGTGACCGAATATTCGGCAGAATAGTAAACACTGTGCCGGGTGGTGGATGGAACGGCAATGATGATAAGTGGAGTTCGAATATGCAGGAAACACAATTTTTAAATTTAGTATTTCAAATAAAATCCCAAACATGTTCATTCAATGAATATATTTGGGTTTATTTGAAAATGAACAGTTCAAAATTTTCATTTTCTTGTGTTGCCAAACTCCACTGATCATTGCCGTTCCATAGACACGCCACTCGACAGTTTTAAACTATTCGGCCGAATATTCGGTCAGACCGAATACCGAGTATTCGTATGATATGGGACGGAGAACGTTTTGTCTATGACTTAACGTATTCCAGTCATCATTGGCGATTCGTAGACTCGACAGTTTTTACTATTGGGCCGAATATTCGTTATTCGGTCACTTATTCGGTTTTGGCCGAATACCAGTATTCAGTCTACCCCTACTCCAGAGACTCCAGATTCCAATTTTCTGCACGCTTCCCCTTTTCAGTAGCAATGTCTTTCACTTTCAGTACTTTTACAGCCGTTTTATTAATTATTTTAATGAAATTGCAATTCGCCGAGTCCTCTGCGTTTCAAGTTCAAACTTTATGACACGTGAAACACGTGTCGTAAGTCACTTTGCGACACTTTTTAAGACACCTCTATCACACCTATTGAAAATATGTCTTAGGCAGGTGCCGCAGGGGTGTCTTAATTTTTGTGTCGTAACCTCTAAGACGTCATAACTTTACGACACTTTTGAGCATATTGCCCCTGGATGTTAGAGATTAGTTAACGACCATGTTTAGAAGAGCTAAAGATCCCATGATCATATGCCAAATTCTAAGCCAACCCGTCAAGTAATGAATCGATTTCGCTAGGAAGCGTAATTGAACAAATAGTTTGATAGCTAATTCCTGCTTCATGAAGAACCGGATGTCAAAAGCTGGTTATCGGCGATGTGACGAAGGGTCAAGAACCGCGTGATACGTACGCCAATTTTTAAGCCAATTTGTCAAGTAATGAAGCGAGTATGGTTGGATGCGTAATTGGATAAATTGTTTAATAGTCAACGCCTCCTGCATGAAGAACCGGATGTCAAAAGCTGGTAATCGGCGATGTCAGGAAGCGTCAAGGACGCCATGATACATATGCCAAATTTTAAGACAATTTGTAAAGTAATGAAGCGCGTACATTTGGAAGCGGAATTGAGTAAACTGATACACACCCATTGACTCCTGTTCCGGTTAGATCCTGATGTCAGTCCAATATACGTTGATAATAGTGTTTGCTCCCATATATTTGTTTTTATAATTCCGGTAATTTGAAACGCTTCTTAACACTTAGCGAGAGACATTGTTTCTGCTCACATATATTCGCGTATCGTTTCTGGTAATAGCAAAATCGAATTTATTTATCTGCTTCCATGTTCTTCTATCACTGGATACTGCATCAATTAAGACTTCCTCAATAGTTGACTTTGAATATTTTTTCTAGTGTTTCCATCGCAACTCGCATCGAAGAGTTTACTGGCCACCTTGATGTTGAGCACAAATCTTGCTATGACGATTCATGCTCGACTTTTTTTGAAAACTATTCTGAGTGTGTCAATTTGCTCTGGCTTATCTTGATTTAAAACTCTTCCCGGACCGCTTCCATGTTTTGTTTTAATGCTGCACATATCAATTTCAGCAGTATCCCTATTATGAAAGCATAGTCTGCGATCCACTGATTTAGAAACAATGACGCGTAAGCTACAGAAGATACGTTCTAGCCTTATGATCGTCCCCTCGTTGAATGCCGTCAAATTGAGCACCGGGATGATACGTACTACGCGCTCATATAAAACAGCCTAACCTCTATTTCTTGCCATGGTTCGTATTGAAGTCCCGGCTTCTAATTGGTCATTTACGGTAATCAAGTAAATTATGTTCAACATTTTAATTCCCTATCGTCGGATTTATACTTTCCAATTCACTATCACTTGACTCGGAAATTAGCATTACGCTTATGAACCAAACAATATTAAAACATAATTTGGGAATGGGTTAGCAGCGTTTACGACGTGGGTTAATTTTCGAGTGAAGTAATGGTAAAGTGAAAAGTATAACTAGTAAAACTTGTACTCAACGCCAAGGTGATGAGTAAAATATTCAATGCGGGCTGAGATGGAAACAGTATTAACAAGCTTTCGAGTCAACTTTTGACAAGGCGTTTATTGATGTCGTGGTCAGCAATAGAAGAACAGGGAAGCAATAAAATAATTTTGATCTGGCCGTTAGGACAAACGATAGGCATATATTATATGTGAACGGAAACAATATATCTATAGCTAAGTGTCAGGAAGCGTTGGAGAATACCAGAATGGACAAAACGAATTTATGGGAGCAAGCGGTAATTCCAACGTTGGATTGACATTTGGTTCCACAAGAAGCAGGTCCACATTGAGGCCCCGCGGTAGTTTGTGGAAGCCGTCGCATTCGGAGTAAACTATCAGTCAGTTAGATTGGCTCAAACGAAATTAGCAATTTTTTTTTTGACAAATTTGACCAAATTGTGGCCCTCCAAACGAAGTTGGCGAAGCTAAAAAAAATTATGCATAAAAATAGAACTTGGGAAGGTTAATATAACAAATCAGATTAAATCCTGGTGGTCGAGAACAAGCTGAGCTATTGAAATTATCCATCTCTTTGAAGATGAGAAGTACAGATATCTGTCTTTACAATTTGAAGAATTCGTAGTAAATTGTGTGGTTCATTTGAAGGTACTTCTGTTGCAATCTGGTAGGCCACATGGTCCCATTATTATTTTATACAATTATCGGTGTGGTGTTGGTTGTATTGCATCGCATATATGAATCTCCATTTTGGTGGTCGTTTTAATCCTAGAACTCGTCCAAACCTGAAATCTTCACACTACCGTAAACGTTCCGTAATCCTATTGAAAATATTGCGTCACAGCAGCTTGTCCGTACGTATGTAGTCTCAAATTATTCATCATGTTCTTTAAGTTCAGCTGGAACTATTTTCATAATTTGCAGAAACTGCCTTATCACATCCTTGCAAGGAACAAACGCTAAAGCCGAAAATAATATTTCATAATTTTATTCCATAATTTTATGAAACTACACGGATCGAGCCGAACACGTTCTTGTATCGTGATTGGGCAAGCTAAAATTCAATTCAAATTCCAAAAAAACAATGGAATTCTCGTGTTTATAAACTAACCTGAGCCGCATTCCCGACACAGGTGCTAGTGACTTGTTTGTCTAGAAAAACGAGTGGTACCCAGGTACATATTATTGTAATTTATAAGGACAAAACCTTGCCTTGAACCAATTCCTTGCGGGTTTTTATGATTTGGACTACCCAATAAACTGAGAGCAGTGGAGATGCAAAGGCGATCTGCCGGAGAAATAAGAGAGAGAATGTTAAAAGGCAAGCATGGGTCGTCAAATAGTGTAGCGATCCGGAGGTAAAAGACAGTTATGGTTAAACCGGATGCCGGAATTATGTACCGACAATGTCCGGATGATTCAAGGACCCCTCGAAAATATATACTTAATATTAATCTAATCCACCCAGTAATGAAGCTAGTACAATTGGAAGCACAATCCAACAGGGCGTTTGTTATTTAACTCCAGCACCATGGTTGAACCGGAGATCAAAAGTTATTTAGCGACAATGTCCTGAAGAGTCAAGGATGACTCCAGACTTATTTCTAAGATAGGCAGTTGGTGACTGGCGATAAAGAAGAATTCTGGTAGCCTCCTCAAATAATGTGTAGTTTTAATTACTTTCAGCGATCAATACGATTAATGTCATACTTGCACTAATTGTATTCATTTTAATTTAGACCGATTGACATAATTCTCAGGACAAAATGAGACATGTTATGAAGATCCGGCCAGTGGTATTCCGTTCCGGAGTCCGTCGACGAAGCTAGTTCGCACAGCACGTAAAATTAGCCGGGTT
Organism: Protaphorura glebata; assembly: GCA_034694305.1. Classification (NCBI taxonomy): domain Eukaryota; kingdom Metazoa; phylum Arthropoda; class Collembola; order Poduromorpha; family Onychiuridae; genus Protaphorura; species Protaphorura glebata. Next base: position 7,729 of record JAQFYE010006462.1, read on the forward strand.
TCCGACACAAGTGGAAGTGGTACGTTTGCCTGGAAAAATGGATTGGCATCCAATGTCAGAGCTAAAGAGAGGTGAGCCTTGCTCGGTTGCTAAGAAATTTCAAAGATTAGAAATACTCCATAATTACAATTGATATTGGATGGAATTCCTTACCAACGCAATTTTGACAGCTGTCGGCTTCATTGTCACCTGGACTATAACTGAACGCGTTCCAAAACCACATTGAGGCCCCTCCGTAGTTGTGGAAGCCACCGCAGTCGGAGCATCCCTCTTTCGATAATACCCGACAACTGAAAAAATTATGAATGACTCCAAAATTAGAATTAACAGAGAACCCTTCATGATGATTATTGATTATTTTAAAATACAGTAGTGGGTGAAGGTAGGTAGATAAAGCAGAGTTCTTTGTCATTTGAGCAAAGAATTTATGACTGTTTATAACCGTTTGTCCCAGTATTTGATGACTTTTTGTGGCCATGTGTCAAATTAAAAATAAGTCTGGAATTTTAGCACATTATTTCACAATTCTGTAGCTCATGGATATCATTTAGTCTTAATAAAAGTCGAAGAGTTGCAACATGATACACGACTATAATTGAGATTGAAGTGACATAGATTTTCGGGTATGAATAAGAAATGTTGCAATTATCATTATTGAAATGCTTATAAAGTAAGCCAGATCCTGGAACCAAGTCCTTACGGATTGTTATGATTTAGAGTACCCAGTACCTAGGAAACCCAAGTCACCTTTCTTTATTATGCATGTGCAAACAAATGACATTTCGAAATCTACCGTCGCGATTCATTATTGTGATTCAAGGATTGCATCTATTTATGTACGTTTAATACAGTCAACCACAGATTCCCGTTACTTTTAAATTTATGATGGATTTAGTAGCGCGTTTACGCGTCATTTGATGAAAGTGACGCGTGTACAGGACGATTTTAACCATTGGTGTTCTAGATTTATTAGATACTGGCATGTATTCTCTGGTTGAGACCACCACCAATAAATAGACAAAGTTGCATATAAAAATTTCATTCTGAACAATTTCTATCCCATTTTATATTACTGAAGCTCTCATTTGCGGCACCGAACATTTTGTATCGGAACTATGGAATTCTCAAAATAACGGGGCTGGAGAGTACCAACTGCACACAATAACTAGATCTGAATGATTCTAGACAAATTTAAAGATAAACGGTTGCTGGCAAATGATAGCGCATACTTCTGGTAGTCCACTGAAATGATGCGCGGTTTTACATAAACGGATGAATTATATGTTTCAGCAAAAAAGTTTCATATCATAGTTATACTAATTACAATAACCATTTTAATTTAGAGTAATTCAATTAATTATTCTTCAAGGAAAACAAAATAAGATATTCGATAAAGTCCACTTAGTGTTTCCTGTTCTGTTATCCGTGTTGGAAGCTAGGGCGCACAGCAATTACAATCAGCTGGATTCCCGGCACAAGTTGTCGTGGTTTGACTGCCAAAAATTCCTTGACAAAGTGTAAGACAGCTCTTTGGAGGGGAACCTAGGTATACACGAATTTTACGAAATCACAATGATTAAAAATATATTGCAATAACAATTGAAAGAAGTTGGATTTCCTTACTGTTGCAATTTTGACAGCTGTCGGCTTCATCGGCGCCCTTCAAACAAAAGATTGTTTGATCGGCACCACACGTTTGTGGTGCCGCAGTGGTTGTCGTGGGAGCCGCAGTAGTTGTAGTCGGAGCATTCGTCTTTCGATAATATCCGAAGACGAAAGAAATTAGGAATAACTCCAACATCAATGTTATCAAAAAACGTTTCATGATTTCTTCAAAGTATAACAGTTAATGAAGTGTGAATTGAAAGAGAACTGAGCTCGTCTTAATTTCAACTCTGAATTTTGTGCTATTTATATATTCCACTTTACGTTTCTAATTAAACACTGCAAAAAAATCTTCACTGCATGTAAATTTGACATGTGTTAAATTAGAAATAGACCATAAATTCTACACTATTCTGTCGCAATTTTGTAGCTCATAAATGCCATTAAACGTTGTTGAAGGACAAAGAGTTGCAACATGACACACACAGAAATATAATTTAATTTGAAGTGGCATAGATTTATGGGTAAGAATATAAAATATCACAGTCGTCATTGATGTAGATGCTCATAAAGTTCCTCATATAGCGATGTACCAAGACTCTGACGAGTTCAGAGTGATCATAAGTACTTGGTAATATAAAATGTATATTACGAATGCCTCCCACTTTTGTAATTAATAAGGACAAATCCTTGCCTTAACCAATCTGAGTATCTTGATTCACACAATCCAATAAACCTAGATATCGTAGAGTACTGTTTTGAATTTTTTTTTGAATTTATTTTGTATATCGTATGCCCAAGCTAAATGATAGGATTATTAAATTATCATTTGAGTTATTATTATGATTCAAATTTTGAATTTTGTTATAACGGAGTTTTCACGGGTTTAAGTATTGTCTGATCAGGAAAGACTAGGCTACTGCTCTGATTCTCAATGGATAGGTTCCTCACAAGCAAATAGAAATTCAAATTACACGATTTAACAAATTTGAAAACAAAATCAGAATACAATCGCCAAGTGGCCGTCCATCTTGGTAACTATTGTGGCGGTAAAGTGACAATCATTTGGTCCTAATTAGTCGGTTGCTCCTTGACACATATTTTAGTCGTTCTCAACTCCATGTGTATTAGCTTTGAAGAGTGTTCGATTCTGCGCGCTTTGGACGACATTTAAACAAACAAGCAAATATAGCGCATGTATCATATGAGAACACCAAAAGAAGCGAGACACCCCAACGTACCCCAACTGCAAGTGTGCACGGAATTTCAAGGGCTCCTGGCCCATGCACTCTTGCAGTAGGTTGTGGTGTCTCGCTTCTTTTGGTGTTCACGGTATGTCTTAATCAGTCAATTGATGCGCCAGAGATGGGGCATTTGAGGTGGGAGAGGGCTGACTTTTGCCGACCCCGGCCGGCCCGGCCCTACAAGTCTTCCTCCTCCGGC
>JAQFYE010006463.1:0-10773 GCA_034694305.1 Protaphorura glebata
TTCAAACATTTAGGCGGGACTAGATTGCAACTTAAACTGAGTTTAGCTTAACTCGAGCTGGTGCAACCGGCCCTAAATCAATTGATTTAAGGATCCCTTAATGACCATTTAAGACACTAAATGCACAACCATACTTTGAGGGAAAGAATAGGTCGGTCGTATGTTATAAATAGGTTTTCCTGTGATAGCTCACTGGATCCTCGTCAGAAAAATCCTTCTGCAAAATGTAGTCAGAAGGTTAATAACCACCCTGTGGACATCAGCAAGTTTTTAGTTTTAATTCTTCTCTGTGGATTTTTTACCCAAGGAACACTCGACTCCACTCCTCTATTTTGTTTACTTTTGCTGATCATACATACATAAATTAGTGGATGGGATAACCTACGTAACTCAACTAACGTGGAAGTATTAATCATAAGGTACACCGTCCAGATCTTGCGATGACGGCCGACGGACGAACGCAAAGTCTGCCTCCGCCGCTTCATGTCACGTTTCATATTCATCAAGTATTTCAAGAAGCACTTCCAGTACAGTACGGGATACACAGATATGATGCTCTAGCACGTGTGACTACCTATTCTTTCCCTCAAAGTAGGGTGGTGCATTTAGTGTCTTAAATAGTCATTAAGGGATCCTTAAATCAATTGATTTAGTATTACAGGTAAATCGCTCATTGTTGATGATGCCTTATCAGTCAAGCAACCCCAGTTCCTGCATTACTTTAAAGTTTGTCTGGTATTAGATAATTTTGAAATACCTAACCTTGGAAACCTTGCCGTCCGAGAAAGGATTGGATGAGATCTTTTGTATGTGATGTGTGTTGATGCGTGTTGATGAGTGCGGATGACGTTTTTTTGGGGGGGTTTTTATTTTATTTATTTTTCTGCACGGGTGGCTATGGTGGGTTCTACACACACGTCAAAACAAAAAAAAAACAAAAAAATTTGAAATTAAGCAAATGTCTTTCGAGAAGCCGGTAAGACTCAGCGTATAAAGTGCAATGTTTTAATCTATCAGATCCTGGGTTCAATTCCTGGTTGCCCCACTTCCCAATCCCTTGTACGGCTGGGTGTTCGCAGTGTACTTAATCATCAGAGATCTTGGTATAATTATCCTGGTCGATAGGCTCTCCAGAGTAACTTCTCTGGAGAAAAGTCATATCTTGATATCAATTCAGGCTTACGAGCCATGATAAAACGCGAATTTGAACTGAGGACTTTCGTTTCAGAGAATGACTATAACAGCAACAGCAACCTTCACTAACTTTAACTATCTTTGCACCACCTTGTGGAACAACAAAAATTCTACCCTTTTATTTGAGTAAAAAATGAAGGAGCATAAGCGTAAAGGTGGATCGGGATCCGGATACGGGAGGAAGATAATTTTGGAGATGAGAAGTGCTTACAAGCACAAGTCGAAAATGAAATATGTAAGGTAAGGCTTCGACCGGACAACAATATTCATATGCCGTGCTATAGTGGCTATGTTGCTGAGCGATATGAATGACCGAATGGAAAGGAAGAATAAAATTATTCCCAAAGTAAATAGACGATACACGTAGCATGTAACATGAATAAATGTGATAGGTCCGACTGTGAAATTGTAGCTGTCAGTCAATCATTTTTCAAATGATGAAGGTAATAAAATAATCTGTCCTTATATTTCCTCCCACATAATACTTTGTAGTATTTTTGTACAAGGAGAATTTCAATCTCTAGATCGAAAAATTCGACTGTCAAAATACACGAATAAAATAATATACCCGTGAATTCCTTTTCCATCGGCATTTTTTGCAGAGCTGTGGTCGAAACATTCATGATATCGATTAAATAAAGTGTGAATTGCAGATGCATTTCTAACGAATACAGATACTTTTTAATGAATTCATCGAGTTTTACTATTATGTTTTCATTTCTGTACGTTCCAAGGCATTCAAAATAATTTTATCAGTTTGATTTGTAGATCAATCTGCTAATTGGCTTGTCGGAAACGATATTCACCAGTATTCTTAGAAAACCGAAATTGTAATTTGAACTGCTTGCGTGGACAAACACTGATTGCCGACACAGGAAATATACCGATTGGACAAGAAAAAATATATTATGGCCATAATTCGTATAGTAACGACAGTCTTGCCTTCTGTCGGTAATTTTTTATATTTGTTCTGGTCCGACGTCCGATCCGAAGAAAAGAAAACATGTTCCGTCTGTTCCTGTTCTTCGAAGATGAGAACATCCCTATGAATTGAATATAAAATAAATTGTAGGATGTACTGACGAGGAAGCATTTTTAACAATACAATGCTGCCGTTGCGTTGTGTAGTACACGGTTAGAATAGTGTCAGACATTTTTTCTTATGGAATTATAATATGAATTGCTGTGGCTGTGGTTGCGGGTAAGATTCTGACGACCCATCACCATCCTCTCTCATCAAGTTCATCAACAAAAGATCCTCACTAAACTTTCTTTGATTTGATTCATGTTCGTGAAGTCGGAGGAATGTATCTTCTTCCTCAATCTATCACTTGGACGGCACGGACTTTGCAGGATTTTCATAGTGGCGTCCGTGGAGAGGTGTGCTCGGATTTCAAATTCTTAAATTTTCTCGTTGCTTCGTAAAACAAAATTAAAGTAGTCCAAAAATACTTAAGTCTAAAATAAATCTGTAATTAGTGAATGCAGACCCAGAATCCACGACATCGCAGAATAACTCGTATATCGGCACGGAAAATTCTCAGAAACATGATTCCATGACGCACTTGTCTTATTCGCAAAGTAATCTTTGACGTATTCATGACGTCACAACGTTATTTTGGTCCATGTATTTTCAGTGGTCGAACTTTGTGGTGCAGAACCTTCACAAAAGTTGTTCAGGATGTCACAACAAATCAAAAATGCAGCCAAATCCAACGGCCTACTTCTGTAGAGAAATATCCGTACATAGTATGACTTGTTCCGTCATATTTTATTTCCGTTGCATATTTGAAAGGGTCGATGAATAGTGTACTATAATTTTAGACTCCTCTCAAATTCTGACCCTGAGAACTCCACAATATTCAAATGAACTCCAGGGACACGACTGCGGAAGATTCGGGCTACCAATGCGGATGAATTGCATTGCAGTTGCAAGAACACCGTATGATTCTATTAGCGGGATTTTTGTTCGATTATTTGTTTCACTATGAATTTAACTTACTGTATTTCACGGGGTTTAGTCACGGAAATTATCACTGGTTTGCATCTATTTTTGTGTTCATTCTGACAGATGAAATCATTGATTGACCTCTTCAATCTCCTCCCAATCCCGACCAGACAAAGGAAACAGATAAAAACACGAGATAAATCTCGAACGCTATCGTCAGGAATGGCCTAAAAATAGGCAATAAGACTGCAGACATGGCGTGGCGTGGGTAGTCAATCGTCCTACCTCCATTGTTGAGATGAAGATTTACAATACAATACAATCATAAAATGTAAATGTCCGGAAGAAAATTCATCCATTTGTTATTCCTATTATTGCAAGAAGTTTTAATTCGTAATTCATTTCATTCCATAGGCATGTCGTCTTTGGTCGCATCAAATTAATTGAATGCGTGCGCACGAGCGGTACCGGGATTCGGCAGGCATGCTGGGCGTCTTATTTGTTAATTCCATGTAGAAATCATCATAATTAGTTTTGAAACTCATTTTTTCGTGTAAGGAAATAATGTAATGCATGGGATCCAGTCAGGCAGCAGAAATAGATTGTATGGAATGCATGCATGCAATGAATCTCAGTTTTCCAAGTGACATACGCATTTCATGAAATGAAACTTCATTGAATTCAGCCTAATCTCGCAGCTTCTGAAAGCTGTTTTAATTTGAAAATCAGATCAGAGTTCGGATATTATGTGCCAAAAATTAATTGTTTACCAAATACCTTGAAACAAGATATAATCATACCAATCACCACAAGGTAACGTCGGGTTATTTCGAAGATAAATCATCCAATTTCGTGAGAGAAAATCCCGCAAATTAGACGCACAATATTTCGACGGGCCACTTTTCTTTAAAAATGCCGATTTTAGGAAATATTCCAAAGATTCGAGTCTGTAAAGTTTAGATTTTATCAGAAAACTGAGGAATCCAGGCTTAACATCCATAATTGTTCATTTGATGAATTTTTTTACCGCACCCAAATTAGCTGTCTAATACTGGGTATGGTTGTAAAAATATCTTCAAAAATTTAAATTATCAGAGGATCGTTTGTGAAATAATATAGCGACGGGGTGGTCCATAACTCCGCTGGGTACTCTCTGTATTTACCTTGTCGGAATGAATATAAATAAAATACGATCAACCAACCAACCCTTCAGAATATTTTATTTCCATGAATACTGTAAATCGCCGATTTACGATTTCAAAATCTCAAAAACCTATCCCACTTTCCATTCCCACATCGAAATACGTAAATGGTACGAAATCCACTCTTATTTGATGTAAGCCAGGGCTAATGAGGGCCTGAGATGCTCAAACAGCCAAGCTGAAGCTTAACTTTGAACTTTAAAGGCGTTGCTTTCATTTGCTACCCTTGAAGGGCCCGGCCATCGCATCGGACAGTCCAGGCGTGCCAGCCAGCATTAAGAAGAAAAGTTAAGCTTAAGAAGAGAAATGTCGCTCAAGTCGTACGTGACCGAAACAATCAAACGTGGCCTACAATAACAATAAGAGTGCATTTGAATGCAATCCACCAGAAGCCAACAAAATTCCCACCTTGTGTATAACTTTGAGTGTGACTTTTCCTCCGAGTGCCCGAATAATAAGTCAAAAGGAAATCACACCTTCTCATTCCATTCCAATGAAAATAAAATTTAAGTCTTTTCTCTGTGTCTACCTGCATTATCCACAGTAGGACTTGCACGAGGAAACCATTTTCATTGTACATATGCGTTTCCAACAGCCTTCTCGGAATGCAACCTTCACAAAAGTTGTTCGGGACGTCGGTGTCATTTTCGCTGCATTCAGACCGTGCGCTTCCAAACATATCGCTGATATTCGTGACCTGGTCACCTAAAGTGACTATTCCTGGATGTTTAGTTAGATCTTAGTTTTACATGAAGAGTCTCTTCCTTGTTGCCCTGGACTTTTATTCCTATTTCAACTTTTCTTTAAACCTCCCTAAGCCTCATTAGACTAAAGCCAACCCTAAGCCTATTTTCTATTCCATTACGGCTACGACGACGGGACAGAACCGTAAAATTTTTGGATTCCTTCGCGTCTCGCGTCAGCTAAAAAATATTACACTTTCCACTTTCCATTACAACAAAGAGCAATTTTCTGCATCACCTGGTCCTAGTTGGAGACTTACCACGATTACAAAATATGATTTAAGGACTTGCACTGAATGGCAGAGAATGGACGTACAACGATAAATACAGAACCTGCGCAGTTCATTTATTTTACTCAATACAGAATTTCGTGGATGATCAAGATCGTATTTGTCAAATCCATATGGGTTTCAGTTACATTCACATAGTTTTCATGCTCGTTGACGTCTCACGTCATTACCGTACAGTGATAACATATTTCATAGGATCGCGTATACCCTACATTGAATCAGAGTGAAAAGGCACCACCAAATCACAAGAGTTGATTTGAAATTACACAGGTGGCAGTTGCCTGTCGTTTTGGTTTTTATTTTGGAGTTTTAATTATAAATCGTTCTATTTGACAAATACATTTTACATTTAAGAGTTAATTATGAGTATAGAATAATAGAACGTTTTCAACCATGTCCGTGTCCAGAATTAAAAAGAAGAAAAAAGCAGGAGCAAACTGACAAAAAATAGGGCAGGACAGATTAACTTATGTATGTATGTATTTTCTTAACTGTGCATGTTCACCATAATGGCAGGTAAGATTGACAAAATAATTTCGGGCTCATGTCTCAAAGGAATTAGTCCGTGCGTGATAATTACTCTCAACATGTCTGTTCGTCACCCTCGCACCCTATCTCTAAAAAATGCATCAGTTTTTAGGGTTGAAAAGAGAAAAAAATGAAAGCTCCGACGGACAGGTTCCTAGATCCCAAATGCAGGCTTAGGCTCTCAGTGCAATATCTGGGATCAGAAATTGAAATTCGAATGAAAGCAAAGACGGTGAGGTGTACAAAAATGAAAAGAAAATACTGTGGCCGTCAATACAATGGTAACAATGGACTAGAAAATGGACAGCATATCTCAGTATCAGGCATTTTGTAAAAAAAATCCCTGAGTCATTCCGAGCCAATATCCGTCCATGAGACTCGAGAGGAACTTAAGCCAGGGAAAGCTTGCCAACTGCACGTACGGTTTTAATCTGAAAAGGAAATGAAATTTCTTTTTTTAATCTCAATTTCAACAGACTAGTGGTTACATGCATCATTCATAGCCAGTACCAGCACAGCACCCACTGCATTTTTGTTTATTCAACTAGTTTTTGCCAGGAGATTTTACAAGGAAACATATTCTGGTGTAACGTTCAGGTCAGGTTAAAATTTTAATGCTATCTGGTCTCGGGTTCAATTACTGGTCGGCACACTTCGAAACTCCTTGACGGGCTGGGTGTTCACACAAAAGTTGATCCACATAGATCTTGGTTTAAATATCTGGGTCGATGGGGTCTCTAGAGTCACTTTTCTAGAGAAATTCACCTTTTGATATCAATTCAGGCCTACGAGGCAAGAATTCGTTTAGCTAGTAAAGCGCGAATCAACTGAAAAGGTTCAAATGACGATTTATCAGTAACTTTAAAGCTGTAACTTCCGAACTATCAGTGATGCCAAAATCTTTAGGTAATCAGAAGCTGACGCCCGAACAACGTCCCTTGTCAAACTTCCAGTCCAGTCTGTCACCAGAAGCACGGCGTAGCATTGTTACGTGGCATCGGAGCCCAAAGGAAATTAAGATTTTGAAGTCCAACCCACGGGGCATGGAAAGTAATTGCAAGTTAAATTACAATTTTGCAATTGCCGGTCTGTCGGTGGAACACGTAGTTGTCTGCAAATTAGCTTGGAAGGTTAACGTGCGAATTCACCCATGGGATTGTCTGTGAAATGCCTCGAAGAGGTTCCAAAACAATTTTTATTTGCCCAAAGGTCTTACGATTAGTCGTTGACCGTCCTGCTTCGCATATAAAATCCATGCATGCTCGAGCACATAACAAACACTAGTAATTATCATCATTTCGGGAGGAAGTTGTCGTCCTCTCAAGATACAGAAATCCCGACGCTCACTAAATTGGCCAAAAACTCATGCATACTCTTATGTACTCATTACATCTGATTTTGCGTTTGCGTGCATGTTTTCAGGCAATCACACACGAAGCTCTGGTGCGGCTTATAGCTCATTACAATAGCTAAGCTAGCTGGACTTGCCTCCGATTTATTTTGACCTTCCCACTATCAGCAGGGTTATTAGTGCAAAATACATCAATTTTAATGCTGTAATGGTACGAATTGTAGGCAAATGAAAGCTGGGATTTTTATGGTACCTTTTATATGCTTGAATGAACCGAAAGGCACTCTTCTACAGTTACTTTCAATTTAAAATCGCTTACGGCACGCCAAAGAGGATCAAATTGCAAATTACCCGGTTATTATACAGGTGAACTGGAAACACCGTGAACGTTCGCCATATCATTACTACCAATAGAATTTAGAATTAACACTACTTCAGCCGGAAAAGTTCAGTGATATTGGTTAGGTAAGTGTCCGGTGCTTCCGTATAACAAGTGACTTCACTGATGAACTGAACGGGTCGTGACTTGCGTGTTTGAAGTAATTATAATTATTGATTATTATAATTTCTGGTTACAATTAGTGCTTTATTGATTGATTTTCACTTTCGGTAATCCGTTAGTAATGTATAGGTAGGCTATGGTATACAGTTATAAGACTATATGGTCGTAATGTTCGATATATGCAACGTTTCCTAAACAAAGCGAAACGGCGGAGGCTGCTGGTATCATCATAACTGGAGTATTTTGTCAAAATTGTATCTGTAGCCAGAGATTTCAGCTTCGTTTTAGGATTACCATAGAAAATTCTCATTTCCATTGGTAGGACTGTAAATCATCGCTTAATTGTATGAAATCATGACTTAATACATTTGCTATGCCACTGTAACCCATCAGAGGTCACAAAAATCTAGACATGTATTGTTTTTCTTGTCAAGGTGACGACTAATGACTGAAAAGGTTCTCAACCCCCTCGAAGAGGACGATCCCCGCCCCTCAATTCAAAGACGACTAATCCATGTCTCAAAGTCAGCTTCACCTCCGAACAAACGTCTAATTATTACCAAGTCAAGTCAGTGAATGATAAACTGAATAATTGTCTCTTCGGGCTAGTTTCAGGTGCTAAAGGCCATGATAAGTCACTTCTTGTACTTCTACTTCTTACTTGCTCTTTCTACGTGCCCACCTTAAAATTTACAAGGGAAAATACTTGTATGGAAAATTCGAGCTTAAACATTCCACCGTTTGTTTTCACGATATGAATATTTGACCCCGATGTGTCTTTGGTTCCTCGCCGGATATTTCTTTAATGATTCGCACTGTAGTTTTTCTCCTCGGGAGTTTTTTGTGCTACTAGAGATACCTTCCTTGAAAAATCAGAATTCATTTTTTAAGAAAATTCAACCTGTCCGGCAAACGTCTGGAGAATTTTCATACTTTTATTTTTAACATTCGGATGCTGTTCCTTGTAAAACTCGTCGCATATTAAACATGAGCTTTAGGCGAATGTCTGCCTGGTTTAATGGTCAGCACAGTGGAGCAATGCAGTCGCAGTGGTACAATAATTATAATTATAGCAAAGATTTAATAATAGGGTTCAAGGAGTGACTGCTTCCAAGGGAAAAGAAGAAAAAGAAAAGAAGGTGACTATCCGTTCGCTTAACTTTGCTATTAGCCAGGGGCACTCTGAGAACCCTATGCGTACATATATCCTTGCCTATGAGCTGAGGTTCATTTTTTGTATCAAATCCATTTTTTTCACCCGAAAGGGAAAAACAATGAAAAAAAAGTAAATCCAAGAGATATTATGTACGGAATCACGTAACGGAACGGAAAAAGTAGGTGGGACTCAACATTTTAGTTTTTCTTTTTCTTTGTATGATTATGAATTCGCTTGCCTGCCCGCGCCTACACTTTGATATAATTTGAGAAGCCACAAAAAGCCCATTTTCCTTTAACTCGGATTTAATCTTGAAGGAACGATCTCGGACTTTTTTATGTATGAATTCCCAGGTTCAGGTGCACACATGCTAATGCTACTGCTACCCGACTACATTGTTGTCAGTAAAGAATTGTACTGGTAATAGTACAACAATACAGGGAGGAATGAATGAGAGTCTTATCATGCAATCGGATTTCCGATTTTACTTCAATTCACACTAAAAAAGTAAAGAAAAAATCATCTACTTTGTGTCAGACGTCAATGTGTGGCGTGGTCCCTAAGTATCTTAATCTTTTTCAACCCAAAGGTGCTACCTAATGTTAACTCAGAATTGGGTGGTGCCGAAATGTCATTCTGGTTCGTGTCAGATGACCAAAAGTGATAACACCAGCAAGGGTGGAGTTCTATCGGCTTCAGCACCGAAAACTCGATAAAATTTCCAATTATGAGCACAAACTTGAATTTTTGGTATACGTTCTTTACTGGTAACTGTTATTATAAAAATATACACATTTTAATAGAAAGATTTATAGATACTAGATACGTAGGTACCTTCCTTATACTATGGTCAGTCTTTTCAGAATAATCTGTTGTAAACAAGAGGACCATGTTTGATAGTGAAAACGTGACGAAATACCATACTACGACAGACTGAAATTAAACTACAATTATTGAATACGGTTGAGGGTGGACATACTTATTTTGCACCACCTTTCCGTTGAAGGCCGCCTGACAATTCATATTGGGGTAAAAATTATTATTTCGCTGGAGTAGTTCCAAAAAGGATTTTTACTTCATTTTTATTTTTACCCAATTTATGGGTGCGTGTTGGTCTACGATCCACTTTAGAAAGGCGTCGCATCGTTTGTAATCTCCTTCAAACTGAAAGTAAAATAAATTGTCCTTCCTTACGAGTATTCTACCAGTACCTCTACTGACCCTGGAAAATGGGTGAAAAAAATCAACAAAAATTGCCACACTAGACTACTAACATTTTTAAAAAACAAACATTTTTTTTGTTTGTTTTTGCTAGCGTGTGTGCACCCTTCCACTTCCACTTCACGGTTTTGGTTTCAAAGACAAGTGCACTAGAGCACGCTACACGCATGGAAACGTGAGATTCACGATGCACAGTTCACACGCACGCAGATTTGTGTGCAAACAGACACTACTTAATTACAATTAAAAAAATTGAAGAAGAAAGGAAAGATACATTTGCATATTATGGCTTTTCAAGTAATTAAAAAAATAAGGAAGCGCACCTGGCGCTGGATTGGATTCTTACGTAACATTCCATGATGCCCAAGGCACATGCACATGTATACAGTACAGAGGACTTAACGAAGAGACACTCCCAAAGGGTTAAAATTGCTTGTTTGCATACAGGGTGACTATTTGCACAAATTTAAAACAATTAAAAAGATTAAATAATCATTAAAATTCAGACCACACAATGTAATGGATTGGCAGATGTTTATTAATTGTATAGTAACAATCCATCAGGGCAACTCCACGTTGTTTGTTGTTAGGCCTCTCGGCCTAACCGGGTGGGTCAGTCTCTGTAGAGGGCATGGGAC
>JAQFYE010006464.1:0-10773 GCA_034694305.1 Protaphorura glebata
TGCTTCCTTCGTTGATTACTGTTCAGAATCGAGCTAAAAGATGCTCCATCGATTTCTGAAGGGTCGGTGTAGCAGGTAAAAATACTACCCGGTGGAAAATACTATTCTCACCCTAAGGTTGAGAATACTACTGTAGTATTTCTACCCTAGGATGAAAATACTACTCTTGCGATAAGAATACTACTGTAGTATTTCCAACCTAGGATCAATATACTGCTATCGTAAATAGAAATCTTGTTCCATCTAGAATCTCCATTGGCCATATAGGTTGATGTCATACATTTTTAATATAATATAACAGTAGTATATTTCTCCTAGGCTTAAAATACTACTGTAGTATTTTGCCTCCAGGCTGGAAATACTACACGGTAGTATTTTCATCATAGGTTGGAAATACTAGTATAAGTATTTTTCTCCTGGGTATAGTATTCTCATCCTAAGCCAAAGTGAATGATGCCATAGATTTTGTGATAAAATACTGCGGTAGTGTTTCAATCCTAGGGTGGAAATACTACGGTAGTATATTTGTCCCAAGTGTAGTATTTTTAACCTAGGATAGGATGGAAATACTACAGTAGTATATTCCTGCCGGGAAGAAAATACTACAGTAGTGTTTTCAACCGTAGGATGCAAATAATACGGTAGTATTCTCATCCCACTACACCGGCGTCATCGGAAGTGCTTTGGCGACTAAGTATGTTCTTTGAAATGCTAGCGATTTTTGATTGCGATGGCAGAGTGAACAGGGCGGCGTCGTAGTCTTCCCCAATTACACTATTTTCTGTGTGTAAATACTGTAACACTCGTGATATTGAGTTTGCCCTCTTCGTAAGTCAGATCAGATAATCGCTTCCACTCAATTCTAGATGTCGCACAGCACTCCCAAAGTGTTGCTATATTGAGAGTTAAATCCGGATACAGAAAGAGAAATCCGGATTTCGAATAATCCGAAATCCGGATATTATCTGGATTCAAAACTCGGAAAATATCCGGACTTGAAAGCCCTAATCCATACGCCGTAGTTCGATTTGCTTTGATAAGCAAGCTTTTCCCTTATATTAAAAACTGTTTTTCCTGCTTGACAAAGCTGTAACGCTAATACAATAATCACATAAATAAAAAGAAGAAGAAAAAGTGTTAAAAAAAACATTCAGCAGGTCGATATAATATTCATTAGGACCATCTTTTCGAAGTTTTATTTTATTGTATTGGATACACATTAATTTGAAGGCACTGTTGTTGCGGGTATTTTTATCCAAGAGTCAAAATGTGTTGCTTCAGGCTGGCTTCTATGTTATTTCAGGGCGGCGGAAATGGTGTTCTGTATCTTTTCCATTTGTGGAGACACTCTAGCAATTTTAAAGAAGAAATGCTTGTCGAACCCTTCCCCACGATTGAGATGGTCATATCAAAATTTTGAAAACATAAGTTTAACCTTGTCCTGTTCAATTGAGCAGTCATGAAACGGTCATTATGTTTCTACACCTTCTAGTTCAACATTTTTATATCAAGTCAGCCATAGTAGGATACGGATCAGGAAATATTGTTCTTTAAAATATTATATTGTAGGCTGAACAAATGGTGAAAATCTGAAGGAACACTTTTTGCGTCGAGCTGGTATACAATAACCAATGTGAGAAAAATGAACTAAAACATGAATCTATCAACGCTAGAATCTGGCTGTGGACCTAAGGTAAAACTGAGACCGCAATATAATAAGACTGGAATCTTGTAATTGTGACAATGTCAAATCTATTCCATTGGTGCATTTTCCCAATTCCCTAAAGCAACTACAAATTATTACTGTAGTTGACACTGCCGTTTTGTTGGAAAACTACAACTAGTCGCTCATCTTAGCAATAAAACAATTATTTATTCGTGTGGTATATTGTTAATCTCAAACCTCTGAAGCCAATTATCTATTTCCTTATATGAACCAGTTCAGTGGCATATAGACTAGCAGGGTACCTTTTATCATTAGCATTTATGATTCAAGTGATAAAGAAGTCAAAAGTCAATTCAAGTTCAATATGGACTCTATAATAAACATATCACTTTTCGGAGGGTTCATGTCAGTTCACGTCAGGTGGTTGACTTCAAAGATAAGTTAGAAAGATGATTCTTAAGAATTTTGCATGGACATAATGCAGACCACTAAATGTATTCGCGATCCCTTCCTTCATCCTGAACCACACGGCGCACAAAAAACTCAGACTCCGTTCCGCAGCAACGCGAACGAATATTTAAGGCTAAAGAACTGTTGTACAGTGTCTTGGATCAAAGGTCACCCGAAATATTTTTTTCACACAACTTCTCACAACGGTTTTAACAAAGTCGGTTTTCTGAGGTCGCTCTGTTACAATCGGAGCTTATCGACTCTACTCCACGATTTTACTGATGAGAGTGGGGGTCCATCACCGCATAGATTATCGGATTATGGTTAATTGGTAAATAGATCACAAAATTCCAGCTTTAATTCCGTTAATAATAAAATTCTTTACTCTGTACAAAAATATCAATGAGCTGGTTATCTGCTAGCTGGTTAAAGTTTGTGAAGTGAAAGTTACTTTTCTACCTTTCTATCCCGATGTTTTTGTGTAAACGCGAACAAATTATACCCATTCGAACGCAATTAACAAGTGAATTTTATGCACAATAAAGAGTTTTTCACTGATTCCTGTTCAACTCGTTGTCTAATCGCACAGACATCCTTACCTAGTTAAATTATTTTGCCCGATTGCGCACAATTAAATGAAACGACCTTTAGATTAATGGGAGCTATGTATAATGACGTGAAATACCAACGCAGGTTCAAGAACAGATGTTAATTCTTGCCGATTGTTGCAAGACCTATGGAAATGTACCGCAAACCCAAGAGATTAAACTGTGGTTCAAGTTGAAATACAAAAAATAACTTTCTTTCTGGGAAATTGTTTCGTCTTGGCAGTACGCTATCATTTCTTAATTTCTTGCCAGTCTATCAATGGAATGCCCGACCTGGCCTAGTAGTAGTATAATCAACGACGATGAGGACCGACATTTATTCAAATCTAAAAATACATTACCCTGAAGGTAAACAAATTAAATTGAATTCTAAATTAACGATATAAAATAATTCTATTGATTGAGATTCCATTGACAAAGTATTCTCCCACCAATGACGCATTCAGAGAACAAAGAAGACCATTCGCATTCATGCAAGCCATGACCAATGACCACTTTGATGACGATGAAAATGACCATTCCGCTGACACTTCGACTCTACCGTGTGCTGCGACGTGCGTTACACGACCATCAGAGATGTATTTTTTTTAATTTAAACATTAACATGGTTTAATGTAATGCTTCCGACATGACACTACTAGAATGGCCTCTGTCTGACTGCCTAGCCAGCATCTTCTTGTGCAATGGTTATGTCGATTCGCTGACTAATTTCCATTTCATTATTATTGCAGAATTAAAATGAATCAGCAGGAAACCCCGTAATAGCAGCTAGCAAGTACAAAAATAATGTAATCCTGTGGATACAGTAACATAGTGTCCGAAATGATCAAATAAACCCAAGGTTCTTCTGTGTACCTTCCTTTTCAAAGCGTTACATTGGACAAGAAGAATAAACGACGAAGCATACTCTCGCATTCCTTCCTTCACTTCTAATGATAAAGTAGTACGTCTTAATTTCTGTGATAAATCTAACACGCGTATAATTTTACGTCTTTGAGTGGTTCATAATATTTACCCTCAGCAGTCAAATTTGCTGGTGGCCAGAGAAAACTAAATAAACACTTCATACAGAAACTTTGTCCGGAACTCAATGAATTTTAAGTATTTCGGCGCCCGGGCCTGCATGGAAGAACGTCCTAACTCCAGGGCTGAAGCCCTGGAGTTAGTAGAGAACCACCAAGACGGATTACTGTCTACTATTAGGGCAGTGGTAAATTGTTGTGCGACACCCTGTAAATGAACGTACGCGCCCGCGATGTATGATATTGCATCGTTGCATGCTGCTAAACTCCTGCAATCAATATGCTATGGCGTCGATGCATGGTAATAGTTAATAAGCACATTACCGGCGAAGTATGATGTAAAGAAAATTTTGCAGGTATTCTTAAGAAATTGGAAGTGATTTCGGAAGAATTGTTGTGCAAAATATACGGATAAGAGGATGTTCTAATAGTTCACCGGCATGAATTCTTTCCTGGGAAACATATATAGGCACTTCAGTATTTCAGGCCGTTAAAAGCGTCCATGCCTACTGTTACTGGTTCCATCAGAAATGCTTCCACCATGAACAGTTGGCGGTAAACTCAGAAAAACACAAATTTTGAAATAGTTTACCATTTCTTTTTGCAACTGCAGTGCTCACAGAAAACGTACACACGATTCGATTTGATTAACGCTCCGAACACAAATACCTATGTAAATCCTTGCCATTATGGATGACTGGTATTGATGAAGACGAATTCCATATTGAGGGTGCGGACACACAATGTATTAAATGTAATAATTTAATTCATGATATTTTAGTTAGAGACACTCAAACTAACTTAGCACATGATGTTATCGAAGAAACTGTCTAGCATTTACTTGAATCGGTTCGACGTTCATAACCGCTACCCGACAAAAATTAACGAGATGCTCGACTTGCCGCATGTGCCGCTGCCGATGCGGAATTTATATAATTTCGATTTAGCAGATGAACATGGTTTAAAACTTGACATTTATAATATTTTTTGTAATCCAAAAAGGTGACTCAAGAATTAATACAAAAAGATTTAGCAGATGAACATGGTTTAAAACTTGACATTTAAAAGATTTCTTGTAATCCAAAAAGGTGACTCAAGAATTATTCCAAAAATGGTTTCGGAAATAATTAGAAATACAGATATGGCTTAAAGTGGACGAAAACGTTCGCGTCCAGTGGTCCAGTGAATCTGGGAATAGTACTCGGACTTACTGTACAGGCGCTAGGCGGCTTGAGTTAGTTTTCCCGATCATGTGATTCTGAACGAAACCCGTTTCCAAAATTCAATTCCAATTTTTAAGCATGATATGAAGTTAAAAGAAAACAATAATTAACCCGGTTGAATTTTAACAAAAATGCAAACGCATTTTGGAGATAAAGGTCTTTTTTCTAGTATCTTACCTATCGAAAAAAAATATAGAAACAATCTGAAATTTCTAACTCTATGCGGTTACACCTGAAGTACATCCATAAAAATATTATAGCGATTTTGTTTAAAAAGTGTAAGATCTGTAGTCGACTGAAACGGGCGACCGCTAACATGTATTCATACACGTACACATTTATTTACGAGTCAAGGTGATGATCAATTTTTACGCAAGACTGAAAGTGGCTACTACATAGTTTTCCTTACAATAGAAAAGTACTTGCCCTTTCAAAAATCTCTTTGATGTTACGGATAAGGAAGGATCCTATTTCGTCTTACTTTGACACCTTTTGTATTTGAATTCAATCCGGTCAGCAACAGCTCACCATGCATAATCATAAAAAGAAGTTGGATGCTATTTATTCAAGTTTCATCATCACGAAGTATCCATTATGGATGTGGTAATAATAGAAAAACCAAATAACAAACTCATCACTCACTCATTCACGTCAGTTCTTTATCTACGTCATTCAGTTTCAAATCAGTCCTCGACAAATTCCACAATTCGCTACCGCAATTCTTTGGTTCAATTTCAATAATGGTATGCCTGGAACGAAATAATCAATGTTACCGAGGTTTTGACAGCAATTTGTCGATTTTGCTTGGGTACTAGACGAATGGAATCGGCGAAAGCCGAGAAGAATTCATAATGAAAACTTCTAATTCAATTCTAGTTCAATTCAACTAGACGAGAGAACTACCGTAAAATCCCGAATAGAAGGCGGGTCTTCTATTCATTCACGCAAGGTTAGATGTCAAAGACTTTCACCACTTACAGCATTGGGTTATATGGAGAAAGTCTGAGAAATACCCGCACTCTATTAGGGGCCAGCCTTCTGTTCGGGAATTTACTGTATGCAGTGCGGGGTCGTCTATAGCCAGCATGATATAACCCTTGCCACTTCGCTATATGGTGAAGGTTAGAACCGCCGGATGGGTGTAGCGTGCGTGTGGTAGTATTACCAAGTTTAACACCATTGGAAATATTGTACCGCTTGATATTCCAGGTTTATGTGTACCACTTGTGAGTATAGACATGAATTTCCTAAATGCGTTCAGCAAATATACGGCGAGAATGCACAATTGTTTTAAATTGGAGAGTAAAGGATGTGCGATAAAAGTTTTGGCGGTGACACAACGTACATAACGTTGTTCAATTTTCATTTCGTCAAAGAGATTAGAGTTGAGATGACTTACAACACTTACAAGTTGACCACGAAAATCGTAATTGAGTATCCGACTTCGAGACCGGACTAAGGCGACCCTGACTTAATCCAAAATTGATTTTTGTCAATTTCAAATTATAGCCTTCCAGAGGTCACGCAATAGGGCAGAAATCTTCAAATGTCTCTGCAAAAATGAAATTTTACGGGGACTCTTACTTTGACCATTCTTGACTTCGGCCTAATGTGGTCCGGGATGGCCGTGGAATTCATACATATTAACAAAAAATAGTTCCGAATATGAAGTCAGGAAGTCGTGTAACGAAGTGATCGGTGGTTAAAACCGGATTCTCACTCAAGTCAATAAACGTGGTTACCTTTCAGCGATCTCGGCAATGTGTAGTGAATAGCAGAAATTATGGAAATTATCCAGGATTTCTGGATTTGACACTTAGCGCTGACAAATTTTTCTAATTAAGCAGGGATTTTTGACGCATATACTATTGGCGGCTTTGAACACCAAACCCAGAATCCACACTTACTAAAAACCGTCGGTGAAATCCAGTGTTTACTTCCAAATAAAATTGTATAGCGTTTCTCTGAAATTGGAAAGCATGAATGATGTTACTAAATAATGCAGTCGTAAAATAAACACCAAGTAAACAATTAATCACTATTCACTAATTAAATTAAACTTACTCGCGCATACATAACTTGAGTAGAGTAATACCTTACGCAAATGAATCCTTCCAACCGATCTGTAACGGAAGATCATACTCCCTTAGAATTAAAACCATCAAAAGGGAAAGCTGAACGGATTAAATCCCTAACGGATTATACGCTAAATTTTAACGTTAAAAAATTCATAATACGTTACAACTCTCAGCCAATATCTACCCATTCGTGCGTATGTGTGTTTCTGTGTTGTCTTCAGCAAATAACTATCGCTCTCATCCCCATTTTTACAATTTATTGCCTCAGTTACTCAACCATACCATGAGTTACATTTTACTACACGCATGAATGTTCTATTTGTGTAATTTTATTTCTAAATGTATGAAAGGCTAAGGTGTGCGAAATAAGTTTTTTTTTAAATATTTTTTAATAGAGGCATCTAAATCTCATTTGGGGAACCTGTCATGTCAAGACACGCGGTAACAGTTTTATTACTACACACAACTACGACAAGTAGTACAGGTAGTTAAATACAGAAGATCTGGTTGGGAGTTTTTAATAGTATAATAAATTTTTTATGGTTCACGCACATAGCGTTAATTAGTTTACGAAATTAATCCCCGTGCGTTCAATAAAATGTACTCGATTTTAAGAAGAAGTGGGCAAAGTATTATACAAAGTGCGATGTACTTTTGTATACATTAAATATAATATTAGGAAAACATCGCTTTTCACAAATTTTTGGGGCAACATTGTTACCATATGAAGGATAGCGCGGCGTGGCGATTACGGGCTTTGAAGTTGGTAGTGGTCTTTCAAGTTCTATATCCATGATTTATTTACTTGGAATTTGAGAATTCAGAGAGCAGATTAGAGAAGGTTCCGGACGAGTAGAATTTTTACATCATACGATTCGAATGATCGATTAGGAACCGGTAAATCTTTATTTAATCCAAATTGATGATCAAATAAATTATAATATCTTAAAGTGCCATACAATATAACAGAGGTGTCAAGGTGTAATGTCGTGACCAGCTGACATCGCCAGGGTTCGAACCCTCAACTTCCCCTGTCTCGCCGAGCTACTTGGACAGGTCATCGTCTAATTCAATATTCAATACGTTTACAGAAATATTCATACAAATTCTACGGAAGATGAGGTCTATGACCACAAAACAAGTTCCCTTTGGATGCGCCGTTGATTTTATGTTTACTACTTGTCAAGTGTAATATTATCTCTTTCGCTATACTTGGTTTAGCACTATTTTAACCTGCGAATTAATAACATCATTATCAAAGTATTTTGTCTAACATATATGTCTTGTTAAGTATACAATGTTTCATTGCATTTACAATGGTGGAGGCCGGTTTAGGTCAAGTGAGTCGCCGTCTTTGGACGACTTGACAAGAAGGTCAACCAAGGGAACTCATCCGCTACCTACCACCTTTCCCAGCATTACAATTACAGGTGTGCGAGTGCGTATGTGTGTCTCAACTATACTAAAACGAAAGTCTTACACATTCATTGAAACAAAGAGTGTTTAGGTAATTTTTTTGCAAATTGCAATTAGATTGTTGCACGGGCCTTGCGTACTTGAACATATGTGTATGCGCTACTATTCGATATTACTCATATGTTCGTTCATGTAGCGCCTAACGCCCTAACTGGTTAGCTGGCGCGTGCCCTGCTCACGGTTAAGAAAATTAGGTTCAACAATGAAACCTTTTCTGGTACAATTGAATTGAAATGAAATCAATTCATTCATTTCTCCGGCTTCTTTTCTTCATCCTCATTCAAGTTGAAAGTTCAATGGAATTTCACGAATTAAGCTCCGTGCACATACACTTGAAATCTAAAGTCACCGCTCACTCTTGGTTTCAATTCAACGAGAGTTTGTATGCTGAAGTAATTGTAATTCAAATTCAATTAATGGGTGAACGAACGAATTAGTTCGCCCACATTAAAAATGGCGAGACACAATAATAACAGCGCGGTTAAAGGAGGACGAGAAACGTATCTTACGAAGAACGTGTACATACAAAATGGGTTTAGATTAAGTTTCTATTTCTGAAATGAGTTTAAGGTCTTTCGTTTAGTTTTGGTTTAAGTTGAATAAAATATAAAGAATAATAGCCAATTAGAGTTTCAGTTGCACTAATCGATTTCTCCATTTCAGTTGAACTGTTTAAATACTCTATTCATATCCCATTTTTTAAGTTAAATTCAGATTTGTCTCTCAGAAATAAAGCACGACTAATTTTTGTGAACCGTCAGTACGTTTAACGGTTAACCTTTCACAGTGTTGACGAAATCAAGTTTGATGGGTTTCATTCAGATGTCTTGCCAGATCAACAATAATTCGTTAACAAATTAAACCTGGTTGAACGTTTCAAGACTGTAATTGAATAATCCATATAATTAATTTCTCTAGACGTCCAAGCTTTCTTGAAGAATCCAACGCCAGGTTCTGACGTATTAAAAGAGTAGAAGACAGTCATTTTTATTACTGTAGTTGTGAAGATCAAAACTTCTGAAGCTTCCCAAGCAGGAATGGGTCACGGAGTGGCGAGACGAAAAAAAAAACGATTTAAATCTAAATTTTTACGACGGTAATGATACCAGTCGCCAATGCAAACAATATAATCAGAGGAACGGGTGTTTCCAAAAAAATATTTCTACATGTATTGAAAGTCCATCAAGAAATTAAACGAATTAGGTCGACGATAAGGGATGGCTCTTGTCATATAGAATTCCAAGCGAGCAACAAAAACAAAAATAAATTTGAAAAATGCGTACAAAAATATTTTTAATTAAAACCATTTATATGCACGCCAAACGTCACAAATAATTGTCAGATCTCGTAACTGTACTCCGTGTGATGACAGTGATGAGTACTTCAAACTAACAGAAGTGCAAACAGAAATTAAATATTTATAAGAAAAATCTACAACAGAAGAGTGGACTGGATTGTAAGATGCCATATTACTTGTGAATACTTTGTTAGCTTTCAATTCCAACAGGGTAGAGACTTGAGTTATGCACTTTGGTAATTGCAATTAATTACGTAATTGCAGTTTTAATCAATTACTTCTGGAAATTCAACTTGATATTTGTAATTATAATAAATTATTACGAAAATTACAATGACTTAGATATATTTGTAATAAATTCCATTCTAATTCTTATCCTTGTAGTTGTAAATGTGATCATTTGCTTAAAATTTTATTGACGTAATTGTAATTATAATTGATTTCATTCAAGAATTTGGGTACAGTTTATAATTGTAATGTAAGAAATTCATATTTGAAAGTAATTGGTCCACGTATGCCCGGGACATTAGGTAATCTGTTAATAAATCCAACTTGGATTTAAAATTCCGACCAGACGAAAATGTCAACATTAAGGTATACCACCGGGCATTGTACTCAGCGATATTAGTCAATTGAAATTATGATCAAAGGGGTCCAACAAAATATTTTGTTTCTTTCTGATTTCACGATGTAATTAGAGTAAAGATTGAGACATCCGGTTTCCGACTCAACAGAATGGGAAACGCTACTGTGCCGTGCAGCATAGACATTTTGCTTCGATCGTCGTATCAAAAATATCCGTAGAATAATAGCGGCTGATTTTGCTCGACGAAAAGCACAATTTCGATAAAAGTTTTAAATCCGAGTTGTACCTGTTTTGGATTGGATTGGATTGGATTGGATGTAATTTTATTATAGTCATCAATAATCATAGCTCACACAACGTAAACATC
>JAQFYE010006465.1:0-10772 GCA_034694305.1 Protaphorura glebata
ATGTGTCAATTCTGCCTCAGTGCAGTGAAGTGCCCCTCTGAGCACCTCACTTAAGCCATGACATTTTAGGTCGTACTCTAGTCAAACGTACACTTGACTCCCAAACTAGAAATAAAGAGACAAACCAAAGAGGGGAGTTTAGCAAGATGCGCCTGTACTAGACCGGACCAAGTTTGCGCGTAGCATAGTAGTCTTCGTGCGGTGAGGTCTCTTTGAAATACGATTTATCGTTTTCCCAGATTCGTTAACAAACTTCATCTTCTATATTCTAAGCACATAAATCACCTAAGATTCTGTACTAGTTAATTCTAATTTTTAAATAATCATTGTAGGTATTTCATTTTATTGTTTCTACAAGATTTTTCAGATATTGAGCTGACGTAGAGACGGAATAATCAATATGAACGGAGAAAAGGAGAATATTGATACGGATAGCGAGAGTAAATATACAGCAAGACGCGGAGCGTCAGGATATTTGGAACAGTAAGCGATATTACTTCAACGTTCATTCATATAAAACATAGTTTAATTCGTTGTTAAAATTCTTACTAATGACAGCCCAGAAAATAGGGACCATTGAGACCGGAATGACACAATGGTCTCGAGACTAATGCGGCCGGTGACTGGCCCCCGAAACAATTGTTTAAAGCGAGAACATTTGTTAAGACATATTTACGCCCTCCCATTATGGCCCTTCCGCCTACTATTTGTTTTTTGAAAGGACTCACGCTTGACAATATTACTAGCCGTATGATAGCCATACATGTTTGTAGACATCTTTCTGTCAAATTTTCTTTTTTAAATACGTGTTTACTTTATTTCAGAAATTCGCATGATGAAATTGGAATTTCGAGGACGGACGACTCTCCATCGCATACCCCAACCGTGGTGGTTTCCCAGCCGAGCAACTCAAAATGGAATTTCTGTCTTACTTCTTGAAATTCAGCCATGAATACCAAGCCATCTTGCACACCTATCGAGATTCGTGTGAGTAAAATACTAGGTTATTTCATATTTACATTACATAATTTTTATTGTTCTAAATGACTCTTCCATATTCCTTAGGCCGCGAAACTCTTTCTGCAGTTCATGTGGGATAAGACTGTTCCCCTTATTCGTTCAAACATGGATATCCATCATTATTGCGGACAAATTTTGTTATTGGTTTTTGACTAGTGAGAATGAAGAATTAGAAGACGCTTTCTGCCGAATTCTTGATGTATACACTTCCAGTACCTCAAACCTTTTCTTACGCGTCCAAACAATAAATTCTCGGATGAGGACAAAACGAAAGTCCAACACGCATACGCTGTTGTGTATAAGATTCGAAGATGTTTTCCAAATTTTATGTGCAGATTTGGAATTCGTTTGGCGGACCAAATTCCATTTCAACATGTACAATTTCGTAACTTAATCCTATCAGTTGCACCAGCTGGATTCTGTTCCAAAAGATCCGTTTGGAGAAAATGCTGAAGCTCTACCAATGATAAAATTGCAACAAGAATATGAGTTGAAAGATATGTCAGACGGGTATTATGAAGAAGTCATTCCCGAGCATTTGAGGATTAGACTCGTCAAGTTTCTGGAGAATAAGTTGCCGGTCAAAGTTCTATTTGAGTTGGGATGCTTCTTGTTGAAGGTAAAATATGTCTATCTATTATTATTTTTTCAAAATGTGTGACTATTTTTTAATTTGGTAATTATTTCAATTATATTTGGAACTAACTTAGCCCGATGAGGAGTCCGATTTGATTTAACGCCCGCCAGTCTGGTTCGAGCATCGTATTCGTGCTATTGTAACCTTCGTAGCATTTCATGCTTTGCGATCGCGCAACTACAAGGCAGCTCTGAGTCTGGATATTTCGGTACTTGATGGATTTAACCACATAGCAGTATATCACTTTTTCATGCACTCCTTGGATGGGAGTGGACGAAGGATCCTGCTTGATGCTATCTGTGATCGTTTTAGGTATCCTTGTCTGCAAACTTACTACTTCCAAAAAGTGCTTCTTCATCTTTATTGGCGCTCAGTTGCTCCGATCCACAAGGTATGTTTTACAACTTCAGACTTGACCAGTTCAAATTCCAACCAAATTATGACAACTGATCAGTGTTAATATAGATTCAAAAAGTTTGACAGCCATGTTTTAAGTAATTTCCCATTGTTGCAGGAACAAATTATTTGTCACCTGTTGAGACGTATGAAATGCTTGGCACCGTTCCAATTCGGGATTGCTCTCACTCTCCGAATCTTGTTTGAAAATTGGCAATTTGAATTTAGAAAGAAAATCATCGTGAAGAATGTACTGGTACGTCGGTATTTGAAAGCCATAGTTAGAATCGGAAAGCGGTTAGAAAAAACAAAAACCTGCTTTTATTTCTGAACTATTCAAGCTCCTAATAAGTTCTAGTTTAATATTGATTAATATATAAAATATTGAAATGTAAATGCATGCAAAGTATATCAAACAAATATGAATAATTAAAATAACCGTTCTCTAAATTCTAATAAAACTGCGTAATGAATGATTGAAATTGAAAACTATGTCGTGTGTGTGTTTTTTAAATTATCCGTCGATTGTGACGAAAATTAAAATCGTAGTTCTGATGTATTGTATGCAATTCTGGTTTAGTCGAATATTTTCTTTTATCCTGATTTACATAATTCATTCAAACGCTTGAAGGAGCAATTATAGGTCAATCGAGTTCATTTGACACCCAGACCTTTTAGAATTGACTGACATTTTTATTCAAATCAAAATTCGATAATACAGCTAAACATTGTATTTGCTAGTATATTGTAAATAAGGGATGTCTATTTACAAGGATAATTCATCTGGCGAGTCATCCGAGTGATTTCAAATTAGGATTTGCAATAATTAAGAACAGCCAGTTGTACGAAGTAAAGACAACTCCTGACTATTCGCCGAAACAAGTTTTAAATACAGACATTTCCGCAATTTTCAACTCCTCTAATCGATCGTGGTGTTCACAACGTTTGGAAAACCATTTGTAGACAAATCGGTTCAACACGACATCATTTTCGGTGACAGAGTCGGTTTTATATATAACTACATCTAGGGACATTTATTTGGACTTATCTAGACGTCTAACCAGTTTCCTGTGTCACATACAATAACTTATGATTTAAATTTAATTAAATTAGTTAAAACCTTAAAAAGTCAATCTTCCATTGCTACTCCACTCTTCTCATGTACAAAGCATAATTAAAATATTTAATAAACACATTTTCAAAATTGTGTATTCTGACGTCGAAATATCACTTACTTTTACTTTACAAATTGTGGTGCTTATTTCACAGAAGCCATGAACCTTAGACTTATGTATATATTTTTAATTCATTTTTCTACGAAGTATAGCACAACATAAAACATTATTTTTGGTGGTCTCGCTTGCAAGAAATTCTATTTAATTCTGTTTTATCGTTTCCCTACAATACATAGTGAATAAGCACATTCTCTGTCTAGTCTAACTATATTTCTAGAGTCTAGAGTATTATGTATTTCTTCCAAACTGACCTAGATAAGCTCACTCATATTAAATGCAACTTTACTATTTTAACACATGGACAATGACAATAATACCTCACGTCAACATCATTCCTACAAACTTCTGCATTTCTAGTATTCCTAAAAAAACATATTTTCCAAAAAATTTGCTTATGAAAACTGGTACTCCTGTCATTCTGACGACAGCTCGTAAGAAAACACGGCGGGTCTAATGGACCCGGCCCAAGTGCATATAAAATGCATTTTAGCAGTCCAATCAACAATCCGATCCAACTAGACCAAACTGGGTCGTGTGCGTTTCCATCGATTATTTTTTGACTCTCATCAATCAGTCATTTCATTAATTAATCATGTCAACCAGTTACATGGGTCAAACGTTATAGTGGACGTAAAAAAAACACACTGGCTTAGTCTAATAAAATTGGGACCTTTCCCACATACAGTACAATATGGATATTATTTTAAGGGGTTCAATTTGGTGTTGAGAGTTTGAACGAGGTCGACAAGAATTGACCTACTATATCAAAAGTAATATTAAGAAAGCACTACACTTTTTAGTACTCGTAAATTCAGTGATCATAAACAGCTCTCAACAAAGTACAGGTTAACACCACTAGGGCAGTATCGTGGTTTAGAGAAAGCTACAACTTATTGGCAGTGCTCAACTATTTAATAGCATTAGGGAAATTTCACGGTTTAAAATTTAATTTTAAAAAATTCTAAAATTTTACTGATTTCAATTATAACCATTGCCGCAAAATCTCGGAATTTAAAAAAAAATGAAAATAAAAATGTGTGAGAGTTGTATTCAAAATGTATACCAGCCGGGAAAACCAA
Organism: Protaphorura glebata; assembly: GCA_034694305.1. Taxonomy (NCBI): domain Eukaryota; kingdom Metazoa; phylum Arthropoda; class Collembola; order Poduromorpha; family Onychiuridae; genus Protaphorura; species Protaphorura glebata. Next base: position 4,368 of record JAQFYE010006465.1, read on the forward strand.
TGCACTTGCAAGTGGGCCTAAATTTTTTGTAAAAATAACTACATAATAAAAAATTATGATTACGAATACTACACTAATATTATGAGTTACAGGATTTAAGCTTGCACAAAACTGTTCGTTAAAACTAACATTCATTAGAGTTATTATATGATAAAATACTTTAAATTAGTAATAAAAACACATTTCGGTTATTAAAAAATTCACGTAGATACATGAGGAATGGTCAAGCTTCGCGTATTCATATAGTTTTGGTTTTTCTTTACTTAACTAATCGTAAGCCTGCCTAATCATTTCTAACCGTCTAAACGTTCCAAAAATTCAAATAAAAATCCGGATTTCATGTGCAATTTACTTATAATTGCACATGGTGACAGTTAGAAAGTTTGTGTGTCACAGTGTAGCAAATTTGCTGCAATAATGGCATTTGGATACACTTAATTAAGTGGAGACTGCATAAACATTAATACAAGAAACAAATCAGTCTGGACTTGACCGCTAGTGTAATTAAAATGCAAATAATTCTCACTTCACAGACTCATAAGTTACAGTCGGCGGCAAATAATACATAGACGAGTTAATTTTGTTACTGCAACTAACTGGTTGTAAGCGTAGTATTATTAAAAATATCAGCTTGCTTATGTCACTGGTACTAGTCTTATGGGCACTTCAAAATTGTTTCCATGTCCATCACATGCATAATTCATTAAATATTTAGTCTCCTAATTCTTTCTACTCAGACGACGACGGACAAGAAGAATTAATGGGTGCGCTCTTGACTCAACAAACTGCACTCATTTGAATTGAACTTGTACTTATACATACATTAATTTACTGCATACAGGGTGTCCCAATGAAAACATTCATAATTTAAAATTCTTTAATAGTCGGAAGTCAAAATTAGACTTAACCGAAACCATTAGAAATAAAATTTGAGAGCTCAAGTCGTATGGTCACAATTTTTTCGTAATTAAGTTGTAGACTCCTTTGGAACGTTGGTTTCATCTAATTATGACTTCAGATTACTGAAATGTACATTTTCAAAGTGCAAACATTTTTATTGAGACACATTGTATATACTCGTTGCTCACTTCTATTTTTAACTTAATACCGGATCTATTCTAAAGGTGGGTGATCTTTCTTTAATTAAAAACCGGCGACAGCAATCTTTAAAGGATGTTGTTAGACTAAAATCTTTGGCTCCGCTTCCACATCATTCATAGTCAAGAGTGGAGCAACAATAATTAATTTAACGCCTCCATCATCGTTTCCATTTTCGACTAATCTATCAAAACAACCAACTCGGTCGGCCATGCCAGCCATGGCCATGGCCAGACCAGAACACAACTATTAATCTGTAGTAAAAAATAAAATGCATTTGAGTATTTCAACACCTTGAAGACACAGGTAAACTTAAACATAATAATCAACAGGGATGTGACTAACCCCTACCACGTGCTTTTTATAATTTAAATATTATAGTAGAATAATAAGATAAGCTGCACAATAATTCATAATACATAATGTTTCTCATGAACGATGTTACATAGTAAAATAACATCAAATACACAAGACCTTAACCTATTCCTAAGTCGTAAATAACATTCAGTCAAAAGTCTATCTGTGCTTAGCACAATAATAATTATCATTCAACTATATGTCTACACGCGTATTTACATTCCTGTGTTGAGGTCATCCTTTGAATAAGCACATCCAGAGGTTGGCACAGGATTTGGAACAGGAATCAAAAAGACCTCTGGTTAGTGTTTGCGTAGCATATTCTGAAATAATTGTTCAGGAAGTAATTCATATCCACAAAATTCTTAATAAACCTGCGCCCTCTGTAAGAAACCAACTCTATAGATTGACTTCAACATAGAAAACCTAAACTACAGCTTATGATTATTTGTTAGTTAATTATAATACATTGTACAACACATATTATGTTAGTAGAATTGTAAAAAAAACAAGAACACTAAAACAATTTTTGAGAAGTAAAAAATGGCACAAGGTTTCATTTTCCAAGTCGACCAATACATTGCAATTTCACATGACGTCTTCCTTGCACTTGTGTGAGCTCTCCGCTGACATTTCGCATTCTTGTCTTTGTTTCTTCTTTCCTTTAATTGTAAGCTTTGACTGTACAATTTGACTTCATTTTTATTTTATTAGGTGTTGTAACGATGCCAGGACATTGAATTCCCGTATCGCTCTCTTTTCCTCGGACATCTCCCGACAAGATTAATGTATGACCCATAAGCGCAGGTCGGTACTTCGCACCTACCTGACTGGATGCACCTGCAAGGGAATCAAAATCATATTTGCAAATAAAATTTTCACATTTTTCGATTTAAATAAAAATATTGTATTATACATTATGAAGAACTTTCGACAAGCATTCGCCTCGGATCAACGCTTCGTAACGGCAGAGTTGTGAGGAGAAATTCGGAAAAAAAAATTTTTTAAGGTTCTACAAAATGCATAAATTTTTCGTGAAACTGATTATTCACTTTGGATTATTCGTTTCATTAAGAATAAAAACCCGACATATTTCGTGGTTTTCGCATCAAGCTAGCTCCTTAGTATTGAGAAATGTTTACAAAATAAAATGCTACAAACCATTTGTCTTGCATGGTAAAGAAGTTTCTTCCTTTCTTGAGTCGTAAGCACTCCTTTTGCTTGTCGAAACAATCACAAGTGCAGGAACCGTCCGGTAGAACCCGTTCCGTGTAGATTGACGGGCAATTGCACCTATGTCAAAAAGAAAACCGAAAGTCAGACGATACCAGTCAAACCCTAAATATTAGAAATTATTTAGCGGGAATTTTCCTCTTAAATGGTCAACAACCATAAACCTACGTTGCTTGTATAACTATTTCATATTTTTTATCAACCCTTCTTTTCATACTGAACGTTTCTATTCTATGCAATTGACAAGAATGTTTTTACGCACTATTACGGTAATAGTAATATTTGTAGTTAAATGAATCCGGTAATAGTATTACCGGATTCATTTAACTACAAATATTGCTGCTAAATTTTGGACAAGCTTCCTCGTTTGCTATGGATTCTGTAAATATTCTGTTTTAACTTGACGATAATATTCCCATAATAAAAACCGTTAAATAATATTGTCATTTTTTTCCTGTTGGGCTACACTGTCAAAAGAATTGAATTCCGAACTTTGTTCTGAATGTAAAGTGTGTTGTCATTTTCATTAACTCGCGATTAATCTGTTACATAATTCTGCATGCGCACATGTGAAACGTAATAATATTATTTATTCGACTTTGACAAGGGAAAGGAATGGTCGTCGTTTCGGACCAGGTCATTGCTTGGTAATTAATCAAAATCCTTTCTAAAGAATAAAACATTAAAATGACACCGTCGTCTCAGGACGATTAACACTTTAGAAATGTGTGGGTGGCTGATGGCACTGCATGAGTATAATACTAAGCACTACGTGCATAATGTATTCTTAGTATTTAAATCTTTAATGAATTGCAGGTATTTTAAGCACTCTGTCCTCGTGATTTAGCTGTCAAATGTGGGATGGGTGATCCCCTCTATGATGATAAACACTTTGAATTTCAATGACGGATTATCTGATAAGGATATTAATTAAAAAGTCGGCGTGTCATCCTCAAAAGGGTTTAAAACTTGGACCTATGAAGTTGAACTCTAGGAATGGGTTTGGAATTCCTCAAATCTGCTTATGGCAACGTGACCTCGACAAAACTATGTGTGTCGTCACCTGGGGTCATCGCAAAAGCTGCCAAAAAATGAAAATCCAATATCCGGTATCCGGCGGAACACAAATTCCTACGTCGAAATCAATGCTTGCTAAGTTTCCTTAACTCAAAATATTTTCTTACTGAAGAAGGTTGTGCATCCTTGTAGTGGTCGCTGGTTGAAGATTGGAATTTTGGCGACCTGGTTGACCCTCTGAAGTGGTGACCTGAAGGGATGACGCCGCAGGAACTGAGATGTCACGGGGCATCATTTCTTCCAAGCGGTCACGACATTCGCACTCCGTGTGATTGTAGAACACGAGGCGCTCAACTGACGAACCCCGATTACTGTCCACCGTTATTGTCTACAATTGAACAGCAATAAAATATAATTTATAATAATACAATAAATCCACTTGCTGTTCTCAATCCCATACAATCACTAAATGATTGAATACATTCCTTTTGAACCAACCGTTTTATTCTCACGATAATTGAATTATTGTGTTTGCTAATCATTTCATCTATTGCAAATTTCAAACGACACGAGCACAGTGGGAACATCTAATGACTTCAGTCAATCAATATTATCGCACAAATTGGTGGATGCCCAAGTTCAGAGTTCGTAACACTTGTGCTGCCCAAACAATAAGATTGTTACAAGAAATCGCAGATGGGATGTCATGAGTATTTGTATCATCGGCTAATTTTATTGCATTGACTTCAAATACTATTGTATCTGTTGACTCTGGTATAAGAGAAAAGGCACCGCAATAAAGAACATTGCCATATTGAGGTTCGTTATACAAAAGTTTTACTACACTTCGGTAAAGAAAAATAGACAAATAAAGTATAAAGTAAATGAATATCAAAACTACTAATGAGCCAAGTGAATTATTTCCCTCAATACATATTCCGTCCGATATCCTTCCTGGTGATTTAAAAAAAACGAAAGCGTCATTAGAAATTTTTTAGCACTTGGTATTTGACAAACATAACTATTTAATTCATATTTGCTTCCCCTCCAGCATCTAATTAATTTATTCTATCCTGATATGAAGGTTTGAAGTTTCTATGCTAATAATTTCCTCAGGTGCAAGTATTTCCTCCTCAGCTGGAACCCACAAGGGAACATGAGTGTTATTCAAAAAGAATTCTGGATGCCTGGACTCTAGAAGAAACGTGTATAATTAAAGAAGACTGACAATGACTTTAACCTTCAACCCTTGCCTTGTTTTCCATACTAACACTCCAGCTGTAAAGTCATTATTGAATTCTAATCTAAGAGGTCGTAAGTCTGTTGAGTGGAAAGTAATGCAGAAGAAGTGCCTGGTTTTTTTCAGGGTTTCATCCATGGTGGTGGTAAGAACATTTCTGTATTTTATCACCCATGCACTTTAGCTTTATGATAACTGTCCTTGGTGGCACTGACAGAGTGCCGGAAATAGAAGTAAGACCGTTTTCGGACCAAAACAACCCTGGTGGTGGTGGCCTGAAAATTAGAATACGGTACTAGCCTTTGGTTCCCTTAAGTGTGTCACAAACCACTTTGCATTATTTAAAATGGCCACTGCTACCATCGGAGTTAATCTTTCCAGGCCATTAGATCAACCGACAAAACTGACCTCCTGTGTGGGTTTAATAAATTAAAAATAATATTCGTATTATCTCTGACTCTAAATGTCTCTCGCGCGTGGACTGGGTGATGGAGGTTGATGGTAAAAACCATTCCCAGCTTACTAGTCTCGTTAAATTATCCGTGGTCATTTGTACACTAAACACAATGGGACATTTAAATGTAACATGCTACCTATGAGTACAAATACAGGGTTCTACTTAAGAATAGGCACTTTTGGTGTGAAGTAACCTCAGAAGTTGTGGAATCTATTCAACACTTGGCTTAAGCGCATTGTGCAAAGGAAGGTAATTATGCAAATTTTCCCAAATTCTGCGAATTTTTGCAAAAATCTCTGACCATAACGGCGAGACCCACAGTTCCCTTAAGGATGTTCGATAGAGGGGGTGCCGATATAGACATGGTGTGTAGTACCTCATTGACAAAGATTTCGCAATATACATGTTCTACCCTGTAATATGCCTTATGTTGGAATAAGTGTTTGAAGAATGTAATGGACTTGTGGTCATTTGGTGGCAGAAATTCATGCATATACCGGTGGAGTCGAACATTTGCGATCCTATACTTCATTATAATACGCACATTTTTTACAACTTGAAATGTTCCTTGACTCGCCGGGAAACTTCTAATAACTTCAAAGTTTCACGCAGCGTCACTCCCATAATAATCCATCCCAGATTTCATTCATATTATTAACCAACCTACATGACCGTTGGCCGTTCCCTTCAGTAACAATAATAGTGGATGGACTCACTCACATCACAAGTAAAACCTGCACTTAAAATGTATCTACAATGCACATCTCAGACAAAATTTGCATAATTCGTGTAGGTTTTGAAATATGCATTACTGCACAGCAATTGGAATGATATGGATAAAAATCCGCTGAGCAGGGAAATTCAAATCCATCTGCTCACATTTCGTACAAGATTCTCCCGCCAATCTTTAATAAATTTAATAATATGTTTTTGAAAATGTTGATGGTTTTCAATGGAGGACTTGTTTTGAAATGAGAATTTTGAACCCATTACTCCATTACAA
>JAQFYE010006466.1:0-10772 GCA_034694305.1 Protaphorura glebata
TTTTTGTGTGTATTTTTTTGCACTTTTTTGTTTGTTTGGACTTACCGGCTCTCTTTACTACCCGTCCACCCTCTTTGCGAGAATTCATCTACGTATGATAGTCAAGAGGACGATTTCAAGGAAGATGGGGATTCCGTTAGTAATCATGGGTAGAATGGGAATGTAGATTTGAACAAATAGTGCACATGAACTACCTAGGATTTTGAGGCAACGAGTAGTAAGAGCCAACGCATTGCGATCCAAACTACGAATCCCCCGAGGCTCGATTTACACAATTTCTCCTGCTTTCATCCCAATAGTATGGAGCTACTTTGACCGCACACGCTACGCAAGCAGTTAAGTACAACAATGCGCGAATGGATGTTGGAGTCATTTTTATTCGTCGAAATATGCCACAACTTAATGTACTCGATCCATCAACTGTGGACTTTTGCTACTCCAATTCATTTCTGGGTGGGGTTTAGAGCGATTCAAAAATTACAGTGTTCTAGAACTTAACATTTGAAGTTTCAAGGTGAAATTCTCGTTAGTAAATTAACGGCATGACTTCTCAGTTTCCGTCTACGTCAACGGATAAATCTATTTATCATAAACTAAATTATCCATATTAATTTTTGTTTGACATTCTATTCTACCGAAGCATGAAGGGTCATTGCGTGCACACTTTTTGTTAGAAAGTAATGGCGAACTCGTCAGCTCGCTTCAATAATATATTTGTGTATAGTGAAAAGAGCAAAGGAGGCTTCATGGCCAACCTTCATGCCTGGGTAGAATAAAATGTCAAGAGAACTATTAATATGCATAATCTAGACGGACCTTGAATAAATTTGAAGTCCATGCTAGTTGGATCGGGTTCGCGTATGGATTTTATGGCCTGTGATGGATTGGACTCGGTTTTCAATACGTATCATAGCCAACGCGCAAGGTCTATAGCTAGATTTACACGGCGCAATGAAAGTCGTGAAATATGTATTTCACGAAAGTTGAGTTGTATAGTGTAACCATACTTGAACTATTTACATGAAATGCATTTCATGAAACAAATTTTGGTCTTTCGTGAATTGGAAATTTTTCCAATTTGTGCAAGATCTTTCGTGAAGGATTTCACTTTTGTCATGCGCAGCTGGCTCCAAATTTTAAATTCAGTCATTTCACATTGGAATTTTGATTTTCCGTTCTAACTTTTAATTTATATTTTTGTTTTGAATTAACTAGTATAAGTTAGTAGAATTTAACTAAGTATTACGATACTTTAAATATAAAAAAAATACAATAAAAAGAAAATTAAAAAACTATTGACCACACCGAGCGAACAGGACACGAGAATGTAGCTGAGGGAGTGGATTTTCAGTTTTTGGATAAGGGGAACGAAAAGTGACAGATTCTGGCAAATATTTACAGAATATTATCAAAATCATGTTAATTTGTACCACTCAGTGGTTATAAAAACACTTGTAGTAAATACCAAATTTAGATAATTACCCAGATAGTTATAGAAATCCCAGTTATTTGAATTAAGAATTGTGGTTTCTCGAATATTGGAATGAAGTACACAGTACTGATTAGCTCAATTTTGTATTAATTTCGCAAAAGGCGTTTGCCGTTTCGTTTCATCAATGTAACCACAATCGCAATAAAAGTTGCACAAAGCAAAATTTTGGAAATGTTTCACCAGCCAAACTTTCATTCCATGTGAAATTACTTGCGCCGTGTAAAACTAGCTTAAGAGTTTGACCACTAGATAGAAATGTAAGTTGGTAGATGTACTACACGAACTTGAAGTTGGCGCCGTAAAACCTCTAATTTTATTATTAGCGGTAAAACGTTTGTTTTTTACTGGGGAGTGAAGTTATGGAACTCTTCCGAATAACGATATACTTCGTCAGAAATTTTTGATAAAATTTAAAACAATTCGTTGTTAGGAAGAGGAAACGATGTTTGGACCTATTTTTACAGCCAGCACAAGAATTTATCTTGTTTCTCGAATAAATCGGGCTGGATATACTGGTATTTATAAGAATATTAGTTGACAAATGACTTAAACTATTATTCCCTTTATGTACTAGATTATTTTACGCTGTAATTTACATTTATATTTTTATATTAAATGGAAATGGAATGGATGACCAATTTCTGTAAAAGATGTGCTATCGTACAGATCCAGATTATATATTCTTGTCATCATTTCAAGGGTCAATTATCAATGCATTTTAGATAAATAAAGTGCACACACGAACATATGTGCTCGTTGGACAGAGCGCGAGGACAATTAAAAATAATCGCAGAGGATAAGATTAAATTCAACGCTGTTTTAAAGAGATGAGTGTTTTGTTTGTGTAGTAAGACAATCTGCTAATGACGCGTAGTGCTCCTGGTTTGGAATAGAAACCAGTGGATCCAATCGTGATCTTGAGAGGAGCCCAAGAGCGGAGGTATTTCATCACCAACTTCCGCTCGAATCTGCTCAGGTGTTGGGTATGACGCTTCCAAGCATTTTTAACTCGACTACTAACACTGTACATCTCACCAAATTTGATGTAGGAGAGTGCCAGCACAACTACTGTGATAATAGCGGCCGTGCCACACATACATAGGAGAATAAAATCCATTTGTTGGTGGAGTCGGATGACGGCACCGGAACCGAGAACCCCAACGGCAAGCAATATATTATTGGCGATGAAGAACAGATGGCGTCCGATACGGTTCAGCAACTGTATGAATAATTGGGCGCAATTGTACAAGTGGAGAACGGACGAAGCAGATCGAAAACTATCCCGTGTATGTCTGCTCTGAGTCCCTGGCCTGTGAAATGCAACAGAGATTAAATACACGTATATCTCGGAAGTCGAAGTTCAAATCAATATACACCATACCTATATACAATGAGCATTGGTATACTGAAAGTACTTTGCTAACACTCATGTTAATTGGTTCAGTAGTTTGAATAAATAAGGGACATGGACGGACCAACAAAAATATTCGATCGGTTCGTTCTTGATGGTGCAGGATTGCAGATCTACATTGCTACCCAAAATATTGCGCAATGGAATCGTATCTTCAATCACGCCGAAGGTAATTATTTTTGCAATTACGCAAATGCTATTTTTGGCCGGTCTTTTATGCGAATTCTGATTTGAGCATTCTTCATCTACGCCAAACGCATAAGATTTTAAATTGGAATAATTTCAAAATCATTCATAGGGCCCGGCATCATTCGTAAGACAATACATCTAAATTATGCTTATCTCAGTGTTTCTCCGACTCAATCTGATTTTACATCATGAGAAGACGAAGACACATCTTAGCGTGAAATTAAATTTTACTCGAAGGTCAATTACCAGGAATTGTAATTTGTTGTGACCGAAGAAGTAATCAATTTGCAATTAGGTTGCTACTGCTAACAATTTTAGCAAAATCATGTACTCATCAAATCGTTAATTATATAGTACAAAGCTGTTATTGTTGACGTCGACACCATTCAACATTACCAGTAGTCATAAGTATTTAGGTGGCATTATTTACCTCGGTCTACCCTAATTGAAGTCCATTACATTTGTAAAGTAATTGAACGAGATTTTAAATTATTTTGAATTTTGAGTGAGTTCTCAATTACCTTGCTTCTCGAAGAAGAGCGGCCAATATAGAAATAGAATTGAGAAGAATTGGTGGAACGCCCATGCAGGTCAAAAGAAGAATGAACTGCATCCAAACAGTGAAAACGAAACCAATGAAAGGAAATATTGGACTCGGGTCAGGGTTCAAAACTTTTGCAGTCACAAAGATTGAGATGGTCGGATCTATGATGTACATTAGAAGGACGAGGATTTGAGCGATCAAACTTCCAATGGCATACATTTTGATTATGTTGTCACCATTGGGGTCCAGTGGTGGTGCATTCGGCTTCATAAATTTTTCTAGATGCAGGCAAATTTTTTCGTTAGTGAATTGATTATCATATTTTATGCTAATTAGTATTACCTTCCAACACATGAGTAAATGCGAAATAATTGTTGAAGATGTACTGGAATTCATCCATGATGGTGAAGAGAATGATTTGAATGAATATAGGCATTGCGTTAATAATTATGGCCAGAAGGTGAATATTTTTTTTAATAAATGGAGCAGATGAGCTTATAAGGATTTTGAGAATAACAAGTAGTAAGAGCCAATGGATGGCAAGGATGATGTTGACAAGGATCCAAGCCATAATGCCTCCTCTACTCGTTTTACACAATCTGTCTTGCTTTCTATCCCAAGAGTATGGAACCATTTTGGCGGAACAACCGACACGAGCAGTTAAGTACAACAATGAGCGGATGGATGATGAAATCATTTTTCCTCAGAAAGATGACACACCACAAACCACTCGATCGGTCAACTGTTGACGTCTGCTATTTCGATTGACTCCTGAGTCGAGTGGTAAAGCTGTATAACTTGAGTCCACCAGGTGAAATTTGCATTTATAATTCAATGGCGTTATTTCTCAGTTTGCTTTTACGTCAGCACTCAGATTTATTTACCATAATCCTAAATTATGTATCCTCACTCTTTCCGTGAGATTTAATTCTACTCCAGCATGAATGTTGGTCAGGATTCCGCCCCTTTTGCTCTCTTTTCGCGCAGAGTTATTATTAAAGTAATAGCGAAGGATGCAGCTCGGTTTAATAATATGTGTGCGCATATTGAAAGGCGAAGAAAGGAGGATTCCAGACGGGTACTCAAGGTTGGGAGGAATAAAATGTCGGGGAAACTATCTGCAGGGTGTCTAATATGTATGTGCCCCGGCCCTACTGCAATAACCGCAATAGGCACAGACACACCCAATACATCGTTGGAAAGATCAGCTCAACTGGGATCTCTGACATCATTTGAGCTCAGTAGCGCGCCGCGTTTGCGCGCAGCTTGCGCGCCCCTTAATTGCCGTTTGTGCACACCTCCCCATGTGTGCCCATTGGAAACTCCAGTGGGATTCCTATAGGACATCACCTACCCAATGGAACCTGCAAGCGCCCATGTGTTCCCAAAGGCGTCACAACAGGCAAAGAGCACCCCATAGGCGCCCATAGACCTATGCAACTGAAGTACTACAGGAACTTCCTTCACGCATGTATATCAGAAGTCAAGTTTAGCCGAGTGGAGTAGGGTGGGGAGCAGGGTCCTATAGGTTGTGGGTTTGAGCGTGGGTGCTGGTGCAATACTTTTTGGTTTTCATACAGCCCGCCCATAGGATCCCACTACCATTGGGAACCAGTGGGTACCTAAAGGCAAGTGTAGTGGGTAATCCTGACATATTCCAAACGAGTGTTCCCATCGGAGTGACCCACTGGCACCCACTGGTAGGTTTTGTGCGGGTATTTAAATATTCATTTATTTGAAAAGCAGGTAGAAGAACTTGTACATAAGCAACGTCCGACCGATTTTTATCAGATTTCTATTTTAATTTCTAGGGAACACATACGTATTATAAGTATCATATGAGTTGAGGGGTCTCGTATTAAGTCATGTTTTCTAGATGTTTATTCCTACATATTGGATAAATTTGATGACAGACGACAGGTCAGGGGACAAACTGTAGAGTGGGCATCCACATTTTTCAGAATCCATGCAAATTGATATTAAAATCGATGTAGTGAGTGTGCAGGTTTGGTTTAGAGTGTTAGTCAAGTGCGAAGCTCAAGAAACCCTTCATGAAACTACTGTCTTAGAGCATTCATGTGTGCCCATAGATGTAGAACGTACATTTTGTCAGTCATTGAATTTTGTCGATGAAAAGCATGGCAAAAAAGCTAGGCAAACTGCAATGTTGACTTGGTTTGCTAAATAATATCAGACAAATTTCGAACGCTCGACACGATAATAAAATACTATAGGCAGCAGAGGAGATCAAATTTAATGTTGTTTCAATAAGATGAGTGTTTTGTTTGTGTAGTAAGACATTCCGAGTATGACGCGAAGGGTTCCCGATTGGGAATAGAAGCAAGTGGATCCAATCGTTACTTTAAGTGGAGACCAAGACCGGATGTGTTTAAGCAACAACTTTCGCTCATTACCTCTCATGTGATCGGCATGATACTTCCAAGCTCTTTTGAGTTTGTTGGACACACTGTACATCTCACCAAATTGGATGTAGAAGAGAGCCAGGACCAATATTGAGAGAATAGCAGCCAATGTGCACAAATAAAGGAAAATCCAATCCATGTGTTGGTGGAGGCGAATGACAGCACATGAACAGAGAACGCCCAGGGGAAGGTAAGATATTGTTGAAGAAGAAGAATAGATATCGACCAATATAGTTCAGGTGTTGAAGAAATAGTTGGGCGCACTTATAGAAGTGGAGAACGGTCGAAGGAGAGCGGAAAGTATGCCGTGTATGTTTGCATGTTGTCCCTGGTCTGTGATTTAATAGCTTACCGTTAATTACTGCGATATGATATAAGTGCAATTCTTTGTATTTCAAATATAGTGAGTGAACTTGAATCTTGAAATAATTATATTGAGAGAATTTGAAAAAATTGAGTTTTGAATTACCTTGCTTCCTGTAAAAGCATAGCCAATAGAGACATAGAATTGAGAAGGATTGGAGGCAAGGCCAGGAAGCACAGAAGAAGGACGGTCTCCCTCCAGACAGTGAAAACAAAGCCAAAAAGTAGAAACATTGGACCCGGGTCAGCATTCAAGATTTTTGCGGTCACGAAGAATGAGAGAGTCGGATCCGTGATGTACCACACGACGACGAGTGTTTCGAACAAAGCACATCCAATGGCATAAATCTTGATTATGTTGTCCACCGCCCGGTCCAGCGGTGGTGTATATGGTTTCATGAAATATTTTGTAGCAGAAAAAAAGGATTGAGTTACGAACAAAATATTATTTCGAATATATTTTGACAACTTTATTTATAAGCTCATTCAGTCAGACGCGGTTTGTTATTTTGAAACTAATGACACTGTACTTTTTTGGTGTAATTGGCAATAACGCATAACCGCAGGACTTTGGAATACTAGTAATGTTTAGTCACGATGCTATTAAATTAGTGACGTTGTGCTGGTGACAGGAGTGACGGCGTCACCGGTATCGAAATTATGGACAAGCTTCTTTCTGCTGATAGCATATGAGCTTACCTAATTAGAAATCGTCGACAAGTTATGGCGACAATGCAAATATCGATCATTTTTTGGTTTGGGCAATGAAATGAGCATACCAATTATAGAAGTTAATCAAGTTACTTTAGTTATTACCTAATAAATACGAAAGCAAATCATATTACCTTGTAGGACGTAAGTAAGCGCAAAGTAATTATTGACGATGTATGGGAATTCGTCAACGACGGTGATGAGGATGATTTGAAGGAAGATGGGTACTCCACCAACAATCATGGTCAGAATGTGAATATAGATTTCCACAAATGGAGCAGATGAGCTGACAAGGTTTTTGAGAACAACAAGGAGAAATAGCCAATGTATAGCAAGTATGATGTTGCTGATGACCCAAACTATGACTCCGCCTTGACTCGATTTACAAAATTTCCCTTGCTGTCAATTCCAGGAGTATGGGGCCAGTTTGACGGAACATCCGACCCGATATGTTAAGTACAACAATGAGCGGATAGAATCTTAAATCATTTTGCCCCGATGAAATTCTTATGTGATGTATGTTATTGTAAAGTCAAGGCAGCTTAGGTGGATCAATTCGACGCTTATGAAAGACGACCTCAGCAGAATGAACACGATCCAAGAACTATCCAATTCTTTCTCTTCAATCGATTTCTGACGTAGGTATCCCAGTACTAAAATAAGACTACCTATTAATTTAATAACTGAAATAAACTCCGTCCTCCCTTCTTTCTCAGCTGCTTACTTTGTCTACGTGTAAATTTATTAATTGCTAGGCTAAATGATGCATATTCATATTTTCCTTGACATTTCTTCTAACAATGCATGAATGTCGGTCACTATTCCTTACTTATTTCTCTCATCGCGTGCGCAATTATTATTAAAATAACAGCTAACCTGCTTTAACAATAAATTTGTGCATGCTCAAAGGAGCCAGGAGTATTCCTGACATGTACTCATGGCTGGGACGAATAAAATGTCAAGAAAACTATTAATATGCATAATTTAGGCAAACCTTGAGTTTTACAAGTGGACGAAGCGGCCACTTGAGAAAGAACGCAAAACATTCTGAAAATTATTAATGGTAATTTCCACATGTAGCTTCTCCATTGCAACTTTAAATGGCGGTCAGGGACCAATATATTTCAAGTTCATGGTTTGTTGTCAGGTTCGTATAGAAAGTCTCGCTCTCGCAAAAAAAGTTTTTTGGTCAAAACTTTTCTAAGGAACCAAAAATTTTTTTTTGTAGATCTCCACGAATCACGCAATTTCAAGCACTTTTTACATGTATAATTTTTTTTTGTAAAATTTTGAAAAAAAAAAATTAAGTTTTTTTCCTTAGTAAAAAAAACTCAGGGATGGGCATCTCCCCTCCGAAATATATCTGAGAAGTATTGCTTGGGTGAATTGACCAAGCATCTAGTAATAGACGGCCTATGCTCATGCTATTGTGCGGTCTCAATGCTCCTCCAGCAAGAAAATAATTGAAACGACTACGGAACCTGAATGATTGGCTGGTTGGGACTACAGAACCTGAATGACTGGTCTAGCCGCGACACGTGCAAATCCCACGTGGATTTTTGGACCGAAAAGAACAATGGGATGCTTCTTCTCTATAAGGGGTGTGCAAGTCCACCTCACACACTCACACCCCACTAGATCAATTTTCTCTGGTTTGGGTGGAGTGACTTGGAGTGGGGTGTGGGGGCGAGGGCCCGGGGGGTGGGGGGATGGGAGGGAGAGAGTCGGATGGTGGGGTGTGTGGTTGCGACGGGTTCTTTTTGTGCATAAATTTGACTGAAGAAGGTAGTAGAAAAAATTTATTGATTTTCTGGTGACTTCGACTTTGACATTTGAGGTCACCAAAGAGGTCACTTCAAGGTCATGTGTGATCTAGAAAACGTTTGTTAAGATTTGCGTTGAAAAAGATGTGGTGACCTTGGATTTGGCCTCTGAGGACACTTGGAGGTCACTTTAAGGTCATGTGTGATCTAGAAAATGTTTGCTATGAGTTGTGTTGAAAAGGATTTGGTGACCTTGGATTTGACCTCTGAGGTCACTTGGAGGTCATTTCAAGGTCATGTGTGACGTAGAAAATGTTTGTTAAGGTTTGTGTTGAAGAAGATTTGGTGACCTTGGATTTCAACTCTGAGGTCACTTGGAGGTCACTTGGAGGTAATGTGTGACGTAGAAAATGTTTGTTAAGATTTGTGTTGAAGAAGATTTGGTGACCTTGGATTTGAACTCTGAGGTCACTTGGAGGTCACTTGGAGGTCATATACGACCTAGTAAATGTTAAATTGGATCTGGATAGGAAAATATTTGTGGACCTCGAGTCTGACCTCTGAGGTCACCCAGAGGTCATAGGTAATAATTCTGGTGACCTCAAAAATGTTACTTTCAAGTTTGGTGAGAAAATTGGGTCGGGATGTCCAGTCTTGTCTCAGAAAAGAAAGTATTAGAGAGTGGACTGGTGATTGGATTTGTACAATTAGCTCTACGACAGCGCCAGCGAAACCCTAAGGGGTTGTCACTTCTGGTCTTCTGCGTCATTGGGAAGGGGCATTGTGGGCAGTCAGCTTCCGCTGTAATTAGACCTAGATCATAAGCCGCTTCAATTGCAGATTCATTGTCATAGATTAATTCAGCAAATCAATCTGCATTTTCAATTCATATCAATGAGCTGCAAATCATAATTTATAAAATGAACTAATAAATTATGAATTACTTAACACTTGTTAAAAGGAGCTTACCTTGTAAACTTCATACTTACCTCACCTGTGACCTCTGGTTGACCTCAGAAGTCAAATTCAATGTCAACGAATATTTTCCCATCCAAATCCAATCTAACATTTTTGGGGTCATGAGTGACCTCCAGATGACCTCCAAGGAACCTCAGAGGTCAAATACAAGGCCAACGAATCTTTTTCAACACAAATCCTAAGAGACAATTTTTAGGTTACACGTGACCTTCGGGTGATCTGCAAGTGACCGCAGAGGTCAAATACAAGGTCAACGAATCTTTTTCAACACAAATCTAAAAAATAAATTTTTAGGTCCCACATGACCCCCAAGCGACCTCCAAGTGACCTCAGAGGTCAAATCCAAGGTCACCAAATCTTTTTCAACACAAATCTTAACAAACATATTCTAGGTCACACGTGACCTCCCAGTGACCTCCATGTAACCTCGCAGGTCAAAGCGAAGGTCACCAAAAAATTTTCAACACAAATATCAACAACAATTTTCTAGGTCAAACCAGACCTCCAAGTGACCTCCGAGTGACCTCAGAGGTCAATTTCATGGTCACCAAAACTTTTTCAACATAAATCTTAAATAAATTTTCTAGGTCATACATGACCGCCAAATGACCTCCAAGTGACCTCAGAGGTCAAATCCAAGGTCGGCAAAATTTTGTCAACAAAAATTTTAACAAAAATTTTCTAGGTCACACGTGACCTCCCAGTGACCTCCAAGTAACCTCACAGGTCAAATCGAAGGTCACCAAAAAGTTTTCAACACGAATCCTAACAAACATTTTCTAGGTCCCACATGACTTTTACTTGACCTCCGAGTGACCTCGGAGGTCAAATCCAAGGTCACCAAATCTTTTTCAACACAAATGTTAACAAACATTTTCTAGGTCACACATGACCTCAC
>JAQFYE010006467.1:0-10771 GCA_034694305.1 Protaphorura glebata
ATAATACTGACGTTGACCCTTTTGCGAGGTCATAAAAGAAATATTTAACAATCTTCTGATGACATTGTATCAAATATTGAAAGCGACACTTTTCACTTACAAAACCGAGTTAACGAATGGTGTACCGAGGGGATAAATCGGCCTAAAACGAAATTCATGTCTTTTTTTCACTGTCACGCCATAACATATAGTTCACGGCACGGCACACTGACCCCAAGTATTCTACAGGGTCAGATAGGGACATGCAGTGTTTCCGCGGATCCTACTTGACAAACTTTATCCTTACAGTAAAAGTTTTGGCATGTCAAAAGTGAATTAAAGCCTCATATCAATATTTCAATATCACAATATCTAACACACTACGGGATGCGTATCTTATCATACTTTTTGCACGAAATAAAATTTTTCTTGTCATTTTGTGGATTTTAGGGTCAATTAAAGCCGTCATGTCATATAAAAACGCGAAAGCCAAAATTAACTAGAAAGTCCACTCATAAATCTTCTACCTTTTTTTGTATAAATATTTAGATTGTCTGGCATTTCTGTGCTTTACTGGTTTGTCCCTACTACTGGGGGTACCTTTCATACAAATGCGGCGGGGAAACTAAAAGGGGGAACAAAGCATGAGAAAACTGATTGTATCTTCGTAACAAAGTTGTATTGCATAAGTTTTGTGTGCTGTGCATTTATTTCTCTGACACGAGTCAATTTATCTTGACATACGTGCTTATGGCACTCGCACTCCCGTAATCGATGTGACACGTCTTTACAAGTTAGCCGCTTAAGCTTCTCAATCCAAGATTTCTGCCAGTCTAAGAAAAATAGTCCGAAAAGTCCCAAAATCCCGCTTGGATTTGTGTGCACATACAGATATGTGTCAAATCACCAATTTCCGGCGCGTTATTTTTCCCCATTTGTGTACGTGTGAGCGTGTGACGTCCGCCCACGCTAAAAGTACGAAAAATGGAAGAATTTATGGTAGAAACCCAAGAGTTTTGCTCTCCGGGGAATCCTCACAAATAAATGGAAATAATTCTACATGACAACCCGCCAATTCACAACCCGCCATTCATTCCATTTCTTTTGATTCAATTATCTCTTCCACCCTGTGCCTTCCTTAATGCCTTCCTTTTTCTTTCTCTCTAATTTTTTGGGTTCTTTTTCGCGCGACATGACCATAATCCGAACCATTTCTTATTTTCTCACCAAAAAATTGCGGGTATTGTAATTTTTGAACATAAAAGAGATAAATTGTGAGCATTTTAGCACACCAGGTGTAGGAACCCCCTGGAGAGATGGGGTGAAAGTACAAAAGCGTTTAATTTATTCAAGTTTTTTTGTTAAAATTTACAAATGCAAATCTGTAGATGCTTAGGCGTAATTTTTTATACTTCTTTAGTGTGTTATGGCCATAATGTATATGTCACTTTTCTCATTTTCGGAACATAAAATTACGCATTCACCTTGAGATAAACACGTACCTACACAAATGCACAGTGTCAGAAAATAGTGGCGTCAAATCCAGTGTCGTGTTCGTAATTGATTAAATTGCGACGAAGTCACCCGGATGAGAATTTTCTCTGTTTACATTTAGATTAACTCGTAGAAGTGAGGTTAGACGTAATTTGAGAGATCTAATCAATTTATGACTCGGTTTCCTGCAACAAACATTACAAACTATGACGGAACTAATTTCCGCACTACAAATTGAGTTTCACTTAAAAATTACGACATTCCTATACGATGTGCGTCATAAAGTGTACAATGATTCTCACTTCAAGTCAAGTAGGTATTACAGGGTGGTTCATAAGTCAACACAACATAATAATATCTGTTGTGGCTATTTTGAAGTGGTATTTTCACACTTGCCGTATTCCTATACTAAAGGTACCGTCCCTCGGCCAAATCTTGAATTGATTTATCCAAGGCCAAGATAGTGTCCATATTTCACAAACATGTATGAAGTATTGAGAATAAATAGAAATATGTAATAGCTAATTTTGTGGGTCACACTTTTCAGTTTTTACTGCTGTAAACTATCGGATCGCAAAACCTGGCGGTACGGTCAAATATTCAAATGCCGAATACATTACGTATGGTGTCCAGTGCTGAATTTGTTACGTTTGTGTTCCCGTGCTTAATACATTACGACTGTTTTCCCATGCTGAATGCATTACGACTGTTTTCCCATGCTGAATGCATTACGACTGTTTTCCCATGCCGAATACATTACGTATGTTTTTCCGTTCTAAATACATTACGTCAGTTTTCCCATATGTACTGATTACATTACGTCTAATTTCCCATTCCAAATGCATTATGATCTACCCTGTATAAAAAATGCCATTCGGCGCTTACCTTGTTGTCATCCGTGTTGTCGTAATTTCTTGTCAATGACAAATCCGAGTCTAAAAACCGAAGTCGGGTCAATTCCCCAGGTGTCATCCGAGTTTCTTCGAATGGAGCCATGGCCAAAGTGTCATAGATTGGAAGTGGACCATAATCTTCAAATTTTTCTTGTTGTGGGACCGATCTCTGGAATTGTGAACCTATTTGATCTTGACCGCCACCGTTCATGATTTCTGTGGATGAGTCTGTCATCTGAAGGAGTGGTGTACAGAGAACACACTTGTCAGATGAGAAACAACAAATGCAGAGAATCACGCTAGCCCACCATGTGTAGGATGTTAAAGGAGAGGAAATGCCAATCGTTTTTTGTTTAGGGAAAGATCTCTTAGTCGAGGAATGTCCATAGGATGTCCATGATCGGACTCCTTCATTATTTCGTGCACAAGTCGAGAAATTAGTCGTCATCATCATTGTTCCAAAATTGTGTGTCCGTCAAAACCCAAAATGTCTGTTTTACTCTATAAGTTTTACAATTTAAAAATCAATTTAATTTATTTTAACTATTTACGTGTCAAAGTTCTAAAAATGTGAGCCAATTTTCGGGTTACTATCTAAATTTATTAAGAAAATGAAGGAAACCTTATTTCGTAACAGATATTTCAATGCGAAGGACAATTTTAATAAAAAAATTATCAAATTTTACGATTTAAAATAAAAATCTGCGTAGTCAAATTGGAAGTTAGCCCCTCTAAACCTCTATCTACCAGTCAAAATTGCAATCAACTAATATCCGTATATTAGCGAGCCAGATTTTGAATTGTTGCGAAAAAAAACTATCACAATTATAAAATTGTCAGAGAATTCACAGATGTCTAACAAAAAACTTTTGGAGAATTTGTTAAGTATCATTGAAATCACTTCGGCATTCAATTTTTTAAATAATTGCACAGCACATTTTACTTAAATAGAAACTTTTCATTTACTTTTTTCAGAAAATTACAAATAACTCTCCAACAATGCGCAAAACCTTATCACGGAAACCCCGTAATTCACAAAATTGTACACAAAAACTAAACGCTTTCCACGAATTGCACGAGACACGATTTTCTTTGAACCTTTTATTCAAAACATTATTTTTTAGGAAAGCACAATTTATTTTCCACTCTGACAGTAAGTACATTACTAAGTGTGAATTCCGGATTCACACTTGAAGTGATTAAATGTTGTGATGTTGTAATATCCCTAATAACCCCTAACCCTGTCCCCTGAGTGACGTTTATTTTTGCATGAAGTGACCTGACCTTGTTTTCGTGATATATTCAAAGTAAAACAGAAAGTGTTACCTTGTCCATTGCACTTTGCACAGAAAGAAGAGATAGAACAGAGCATTCTTTTGCAAGGAAAGGAAGGGTTTCGTCTTCCTCTGAGTCCAAAAGGAGAAAGACTGAGACTTTTCTCTCTCAAACACTAAACCCTAACTCCAAATCATAATCCCACTAGAACCAGACCGGCCAGACCAGGTCTAAAAGGGGGTGTCCCATCCTTTCCTTGGACGCACGCACGCTTCGACTACCAAGCGAATCCATGCAAGTGGCGTGGGAAGAATTCCCAGGTCACTTCCAAGTATGCATACTTTAGAAAATTCGAGTATGCTGGCCTGATATTACCATAAAATCCCCAATTTTTTTTAGAATTACTGATTTAACAAACAACACTCATTTCCATCGACGCCCCCGCGTATAAGCTCCAATTTTTTTCTATTCAGGAAATTATGCGCTACCCTGGCTTCGGGTACCAGACCTTAGCTCACGAGGAAACTATTTGAGGTGTATCTCTCCGATATTGCTCAAACTTTTTTTCTGAAAGACCGTGGCCCCAAACCCTCAAAAATGTCATCAGCTTACGCAACACTCAAAACTCGATCTTTTAAAAATGTTTGAAATTATTTGAAAATAAGTACAAAGAGTCTTTGTTATCAAGATTTTAGCATGGGATATCCCATGGAACTTTCCCAAAAACTGATCTAAAGACTCAAAATTTTATCAAAAACTGAAAACAATTTTTTTCATAAAACCATTGAAATGTTTAGAATAATAAATTAGAAGATGAAAAACCTCATAACTTTCTATATTTCAGTGTAGGTCTTTTAGTATTTTCAACGTTTCGGTGAAAGTAACTCCCGAATTACCTGTAGATATTGCAATAAAATTTAGGAACATGCTATGTGCCTTACCCCATAATGCGACCATATCATGTAGACAAATTTTATTTGCAACGGTCAAATAATATTGTCGGAGTTTTATTAAAAAATGAAATTCATTTCATCATAAGATAACCACTACAGGACACACCTGTCAAATTTACCCTTTAGATACGAACGCCTCCGGCTATGCAATGCAATATGTATTTATTTGTACCAAAAATTCACATCACATTTGGCATGAACATGACAGCGGTTTCAACATTTTCATGAAGATTGTGAACAGTGGAGTGACAGGGAAGTGGAAATGTGACATATGTCGTGTCCCACTTGACATGTCATTGACATGACCAATGACAAGTTACAAAATCTGCTATATTTTCTGTAAATGGCCTCCTCCGTTGTTCACTTTCACTACTGCCAGTATTTCCAAATAAAAAGGGTGATACATATTTCATATAGTTTAGGGATGTCATGGGGTCTAACCATGCCAAATATCAGACTTGGGTCAATTACATTGGTAATTTAATTTCAATTACAAAATACATTACGTAATTGTAATTGTAATTAATTACTTTCAGAATCCCACCTGTAATTTGTAATTCTAATTAAATACTTTAGAAATTGCGTTTAATTGTAATTGTAATTTGTAACTGAATTTATATTTTTCTCAATTACTTTTGCAATTACTTAATATTTTGACCATCAAATACAAAGATGTAACTATGATGTTAGCAGACATAGAATTATCATTTCGAGAAAGTAATTGTAATTGCATTTTCAATTACACTTACCTGATTGTAATTTAAATTAATTACCTTTCCATTTTTGTCCATGTAATTGTAATCATAGATAATTACTTTCAAAATCTTTCCATGTATTTTTTAATTATAATTAATTACAATCAGAAATGATAGTATAATTTGTAATTAATTACATTTTTAAAGTAATTGACCCAAGTCTACCAAAAATATCCTACGGATAAATGAGTCATAAGTTTGGTATGCTGTTCTTGTAAGGTAATGTAGTCTGATACCAAGACTTATATATTTGTGAACCACCCTGTGTACATTCCATCCACTTCCCACTGGACTGATGGACCCGGACGATTAGTATTCAATTCCACTCCGGATTTTGTGTAGGTGTTGGCATCTGGACTTCAAAAAATTGACCATTAAATATTGTACGAGTGATAAGGCATGCCACAGTGTGACAAACTGACAAAAATCTTGTCATTTTATTCACTCCTGTTTCCTTTTTCATTTTCAAGTGTTTTCAAGCTTGGAAATAAATTGACGTGTGAATATTTTAAAAGGAGAGGCACTTTCAGCCTGAAATCACACTCTCTGGGGCCATTTGTACCGTGCTCACGTGAATGACCCATGATACATCCTATTTGCTTTTTATATTTCTCTCGTGTCCTGGGGTCCATCTGATAAAATAAAAAATAACATGGAGAAAAAATCTTTGGCGTAAAAAAAATTAAATCATTTCAAGTAACACTTCATTAAAATTAATAGTATCGATCGGGTGATGTGCACATGATGTTATTTTTAACATGCAATTACAACATTTCATGCATGGACGAAATGGACTTCATAAGATATTTGAAAAATTACATACAAACATGATGAGAAAGAACTTGACTGACATGTCGTTTAAAGTTCAAAACACACCCACGCATGTAATGTACACATCAGCACACACTTTCAGGATCTCCTTGTCCAAATAAATGTCGAGATCACAGATTTGGTACTCTGGACTCAAGAAAGTCCACAAAATTAGTTACAAAATCAAAAGTGTTTGCAGAGCATAAAATTGTAGGAGTGAAGTGAAATTTTTCCTCCTGTGCAAATAAATAAAAAAAGCATGTGGATTTCCATATTTCTACAAGGGAGGTTCATTGTCTGCGTAAACATCTAAAATAAATTTGGGCAATTTCTGTGCATTTTTTTTTGTTATTTTCATACGAGACCGAATAATTCGCTTCGCTCGCCCTTCTGTGTCGCAACCGTGACGGGACGACATACATCTTAGTAAATAATTATTTAGACAATTTAATTTAAATCCGTTCTGGAGCTAAAAGTATTTTGATTTTTTAAAGTCTGACATTTGAACTGATAATATTTTGTGGAGTCAGTCAGACGACCCCTGCCTGACAACTCATGTCTTGTGGCAGTCCACTCATCATTAATTAATTTTAATTTGTTATCAATCATTTGATTAAAAGCTTAAATGTGTGGTCGAACTCATAGAAATTAGTTGGACCAAAGAAATCAGATTCCCGATAAGTGTACTCAATGCACCAGCCTCGTGATCACTCTCGCAGTAATTACTCCTTTTGACATTTCTTGAAATTATTAAATATTACAAAATCTGAGTATTTGGATTAGGTAAGGCACGTACCAGGGAATTCATTGCCAATGCCATGACCTTTCCACTAACCTCTGGCGTAGAGGGTCACTGCCTGCGTGTACGTATGCCGACGTGGCCTGGCATGGTCAGGAAGGAAATACTGCTTTTCACGTACAAAGTAAACATGAACATAAGGCGGTCCGTACCTTTTCACTACAAGAGGATCCGTGTTACCGGAAATAAATGGAACATTATACATATTGGTGATTGGAAATTCGACTAATGTGCGTCCGTATTACTCATGGATTAGAACACTTCTCGTATATATCGGAATTCGTCCTCTTAGTACAAATGTTTGTACAGTCTACGCAATGGCTATGAACCACCCTGTAGTTTAAGTTAAACCTTGGTCTTGTATTTGAAGATAAGCAGGTCGACTTGTCTTCACATCATTTTCTATGCGTGAATTTCCATTTAAACTCGCAAAACTGACTAACTTTTCCAGACACAGTATTTGGATTTAAACGATAAATAGAAATCTTGAAAATTATTTCTAATTCATGGAAATAATAATTTGTCATTGAATAAAAAATAAATTCATTTACGAATTACAATCAAAATAACACATATTTACATTCAAAATTAATTATAATTATAAATTGTACGTATAGAATTTTTTTTTTGATTTTGATAATTTGATTTTTTTACAAAATTCCAACATCTGCTCATAGAGTTCTAGTGATTTGTATTCCCAAAGACGACACCTTGGATCGAATCCATTGTTAAGAAATGTAAATAGAGTAGACTTGTTAGCTATAAATCAAATTAATCAACCAACTGGGTATAGGTATACGTATAAACTACATTCTTCTCTTGATAACTAATTTTCTGAATGTGAAAAAAGTGAATTGATTGTCAATTGTTACACCCACCCAATAAATGTATTCCCAGTTTGCTAGACATGGCTCATTTTAGCATAAAAGTCGGATAGCGTCGTGTCGTCTCATAAATGAACTATTTGATTAGTGTGAGGACTAAGAAGGCAATCAACTGAAGACTCCTCTTGCACTTGCGCGTGTACATGGTGAATCCTAACGACCGGGTCCCAAACAACCCGACTTTAAAATTGTATATAGAACAAATATTTATTTAATTATTTAACGGGAGGATATAGAAAATGTCCCAATTTTCCATCTCACTGAATCCTATGGATCTTTCCTTTACAACTCATTCGACTAGGCCTGCTCTACCTGAGGGAAATTAATAAATGCTACGGTAGCTCAGTGGAGAGCATCATTGGCTTTAAACGAAGGTCCTGGATTCAAAACCCACCCGTAGTGTTAATTTTATTCGCCTTTGGTCGATGTCAGGAATTGAGTTGTTGAATTGAAAATTGGCGTCGGTTACCGCCCAATATTTATTTAATTATTTAACGGGAAGATATAAGAAATATTCCAGCTTTTCGTTCTGTAGCGTGAAACGTTCATTGATAGGCAACAGTTATAAACCACACTGTATTTAGTACTACACGCGGTTCCATTCATACTCATATTTCCATGCTTTGACTTGTCTTCTTTCTCGTCACACTCTGATTGACAATGACTTATTTCTGTGATAGTGAACACCTGGATTACAATGGCAATGTGTATTCTGTCAGTCTAAAAGGGTAACTAATTTTAGGTATACATACATACATGGTGACTCATTACTTACATCATACAGTTCAACCCACCAGCCAACACACACAGAAAGGTGTAACATAGTAACAACTATTTAACAAAATAGTTGGTGACTAAATGTTGAACCACCCTGTAGAATACACTTTAGATGACTTTTGCAGGTATTTGATGAAAAAGAAAAGAAGAAGAATGGGAGACAAATATTCGTATCTTTGTTGTTTGTCTGATGAGTAATCACTCACTTCGTACTTTGTAGTCTCATCCTTCATTTCTATTCCTTTCCTACTATTCATAATCATGTCGTAAGATTGAGAAAATCAAGATTCCTCTTGGCTGGCATATGACGTCAACGTATAATCTGACTACATCCTACAGGGCGGTCCAAAAAGAAATTGGCAATATTTACCAAGAATCGAGTTAGGCTTTCTAATCTATTATTCGTTACTGGATGCTACAGCGAAGGAAAAGGAAATTGTCATAGGGTTGTCCCATAAGTTTCATTCTTGAAAAAATTAGATTACTTATGGAAAATTTGTACTCGATAATGCTACGGTGAACGAAAAAGGAACTCCACCACAGGGTGTGTCATTGACTAATTCTCACAGTGTGTCGCATAAGGGGTCTTACCTTTAAATGTAGTATTAACAGTCACTTGATATCAATAAGTAAAAAGCGATGGTGTAAAATAATATTGAAATTTCTGCTAAATTTTCTTTTGTTTGTTTGTTTACTTGTCAGTACGCCTAACAGCGGTGTTCAAACTTCGTTTGTTAATTATAATTAGCATACCAAGCGAGTGAACTTAAACTTGAAAATTCTAAGTTTTTCCTCTGTTGCGGTCGGTCAGCGACACTTTCATAGTTCAGCATGACAATTAACATTCATAATCTAAATACGAATGATTGCTAATTAAACCATTGTAAAAATGTTAATATTTTTTACTAAGAATATTAGTAACGATTTTTTAAAGGTGAACAACTAAAATTACACAGAAGAATACACAGTGCAAGTGCGATTGATTTTTAGCCTGCGAAAGTGAATAAAAAGGGAAATCAAAAGAGTCCTGCCTTTGCAGTTCGCAATTATATTTTCTGCAGTTTAGAATTTAAAGAGGAATTGTGACATCAAAAGTTTGGATTTACAATGCATCATTCGGTAATTTCACAATCGGTGTTTCCATCCTCATGAACATGGCAACCACCGTTAAGTGACTTACAGTGATCCAGTCTACAATTCTGTCATGAGATCAAATTTCTGACGGAAAAAAATAAATAAATTGTAAACGGTGACAGACTTATTAACGTGTATAATTTTTTTAACATTGTCCGCATAGCTAAATATTGGAGACAATTGTTTGACGAGGTATATTTATTCATTGATTTATTTATAGTCACAAAACTTGTTCGAAACCGAAATGTCCTTCTGCTCTGAGTAAATACATGGCATCCCGAAAATTCCAAAAAGATAAAGTTTCCTGGTCAAATTGACCAAAGTCTAATTGGACATATTTTTTTTTACAAATGTTACATTCAGGCGAGTCTTGTTAGTAGAACAAACTTTAGTTGAAAGCAATTTACTATGAAAATCCACGACATAATCCGAGCAATCAACTTAACTACATAATGGCCTTCATTTTGGGTATCGATAAAACTACTGTGATTGGGTGGGATGAAAAATTAGTCATGCAGAGGAAATGTTACTGCTCGCACGTGGTGAATCATAAATTATGCGTCTGCCTAGTGTTAAAGCCCAACCGAGACGTGCCCAATTAAATGTTAGACTATGCATGTGTGGAACTTATTTTAAAGTAAATCGGAACAACATACTATTACTATCTCGCTACATTGACTTTGGCGTAGCATTTAGTGAACAAGTAACATGAAATATGAACCACCCTGTAAACCTCCACTCAGCTCCATTTAGGATGGCAAGAATAATCCAAGACAAATTACTATTGTTCTCATTTCTGCTTGTTCATACTGTCCGAAGACAAATCATGCACCTTGAACTTCGTGATTTCACTATTAATTGTATTTGCGCCATATACAGGGTGTTTCAGAAACATGTCCACTTTTTTGAAATTAAATATCTTTTAGACGGTTCAACCGATTCGGGTGCGGTTTTTTCCAAAATTGACTTCAATATCTAGAAGGAGGATGGCCATACCCGTGAAATCCGTAGGACAATT
>JAQFYE010006468.1:0-10770 GCA_034694305.1 Protaphorura glebata
TGGTTTTTGTTGTTGCCACAATCACTACATAGTATATAGCTTTAAAAATTTAAGAAATGAGACGAGAAAGGAAGCCGTCCTCAATGTTTGCTCTGAGAAGTATGACCACTATTCAGACATAGGCACGACCTGTATACGACGATCTTGACCCGACACCCAATTTTTTTAATAAATTGGCATCCTCTGAGTGGGGTCTGAAAAAAATTTTGTGCATAAATGTAGTACTTCTTTTGGCCTATCTTTCTGTCTGCTAAGTGTCCGCACGGATTATCAAACAGTTTCTCATTGGATTTTGATTGATTGATTTATTTAACTGTCAAACCGATTTCACATGCGTGTTCAGATTTTGTTCTTTTTATCGCGACAAGAAAATTGAAAAGGTCAGATTTAGCTCTAGTAATTATGTTTTGACTTAAGTAAGGCATTGAGGAGAAAACATTTAAGATCCAACTTAATGCTCAGGGTCCCTAAAATAGATGATCATGGATTTTGCATGAAAGTTAACCCAAACGATTAGGGGATGACCGATGTGAAGGTACGCTCTGTTAATAAAAATTAATTTAACTGCACCCTTCCTGACCTTAGAATTTAAAACATGAGCGCTATATTCTCTATGATTTTTCACGGTTCACGGTACATCTTCAGCTGCTAAACAGGCTCCAAAATGTTTTCAGAGAACCTTTATTAGGTGACCCATAAATTTGGCCTGACCTGGATCTGATCGATAGAACAACAATTTGACTGGGAGTAAAAAAATCGAAATACTTTAATCAGTCTTCACTTCCCCTTGCGCTTTAGTGAGGGTCTGAGCGTTAGTGAGGTTTTAAAAAACCGTATTGTTACAAGATTTTATTTTTTAAGTTCGAAGTCTTAAAGGGAGCAAAATGACGTGCATTGCAGGTTAAAATTGCACACTAAATCGAAATAAGCCACAGTACAATACATCCGACGATAAATCTCAATCACTGAAAACTAAAAACAGCGAAATAAATGTATTTGGAACATTTAGAATCAATATGCTTCACTGAAAATCTCATTTGGAAAATCGGTTATTATTAAAAATATTATGAATTCCAGCTCAGATAGATTAAATTCCAATATCGTGAATGTTCGATTTCGAACCACCATGTGAACAAAAAATTTCCAGGCGATATAAATTGTACATCTTAAATTTTATTTAGTTTTCTCAAGATCACATTGCATTGCGTTACTTGTCGATTTTTGACTACAACGACAACAATACGCCGCGGTCGCCGGTCGCGGTCAGGCAGACTGCGATGACGATTTTTCGGAATGAGTTTGAGGAACTGACTCCTACTTCGCTTATTTTGCTGGAGACAATGACAGAAATAAAGATGAATTTGACCGTTGATCCATATCTCGAAAAGCCTGAATAGTTAGCATGGAATTATCTCAATGGTTATACATTACAATTTATTTAAATAATATTCGAAATCAATTATTACGACGGACGTCAAGAAATAACTCCTTTTTGATGATGATTTTTTCTCTGTTTTGTTTCCGTTTTATGAGATCTTTGCAGTTTCCTTTTACACAAGATGGTTTTGTTTTCGTTAATATGAGTATTTCTTTCTCGGAATAAATCCTCATCATTCTAAATGAAGTACTCTGTGTTTGTGACCGCCCCTTACTAGATATTTTGTTCCAGGAGTTACGAATAGCCCTTGATGAAAATTTGATAATGATTAACTTCAATATCAAAACCGACTGGATAACCTTCTAACAATACAATTTCAATTTAATTCATACAATTTGGTGTGAGTCACTAACCGTGTTATCGAATTCCTGTAATACGATAATCTTGGCCACCGTTGCGCCATCGGTTTATCAACCACGACTAGTTCCTCCTGTGTCAAAGTACTTTTCAAAATGGACTTGGGACAGCCTTGTTTTTTGAAACGTGGTAGTTTATCATTTCTACCGACATTTGACGTTCCGATTCTGTGCTCACTTGAAATATTCAAACTTCCTTCGCAGGCATTTCCCGTTGAATCCGCACCAAGATATTTTGGTAAGTGGCCAATATCATGAATTTTTGATTTTTTTAAATTCGACTCGGTCGGATCACTTACCGTTTCTTTGGAACATATTTTTGGAAACACGGTCGCCGTTAGATTTAGCCCATGGGGGATTTCTTCCGTTGAGTCCGAATCAACAAATATTGTAGAATTCTCAGACCGATTTATTTCTTCGTCAATACTTCCATTCTTACTTTGACTGGATTCAAAATCTTCAACCTTTCCATTCTTACTTTGACTGGATTCAAAATCTTCAACCTTTCCATTCTTACTTTGACTGGATTCAAAATGTTCAACCTTTCCATTTGCAAGAATTAATGATTGCTCAATCGGAAACTCCCCAACTTTGTCCACACATTTCGATTCCCCATTTATTTCCGTGAAAGTAGTTGTTTCGCCATTCGCAAGAGCTGTTTTAAATTATTACGATACAAAAAATATAATATATAGAAATAGAAGATACTATTTTTTGACTTATTACATCGTACTTTTTAAAACTCCATCCTTCCCTAGATTTGTCGGGTGTCCTTCTGGTTGGCTTGTAATATTAGGTTCAGATTCAGACTTGCATAATAGCTCCTTTGGTCCAACCTTTTCTATACCTCGGCGAAATCTGCGCCTAGTTAATGTTTTCATTAATCCCATTTTGGGGATCCGGAGCCTGTTCTTTTTAGAAAATCTCGTTCAAATGCGCAATCAGGGAAATTTCTAATGAAAGTTCTGTTTCACTTTAAGGAAAACATAATATTACGTCTGTCTCTATAACAGCCTTTAAATCAGAGCCATCTTTCATGGGCAGCAGTAACGGCTACAATACATAAGACAATAGCCCTGGATTTGTTTTCGACAAAATGCTTCTCGATTTGACTGATTTTGTTCGAGAACTGTTTGGACGGAAATATCCTTTTAAAAGCCAAAATCCCAATTCGGCTAGACGTCTACCAGACAAAGTGTACATTTTATTCTTCAACCATGTAATTTATCACCATTCTGTCCGAATTAACTCCAACATTAACTATAACACCATGTTCTACTTGTACAGACGACAATTGAAGATCACAATCACAGTTCCAATAAGAAAACGTTATCTCAAACCTAGTTTGAAATTGAAAACACCACTTGCTTAATTGACTATTTTTGAGTTAATTTAATCTTAGCCTTGAGTCGGAATTTAAAAGATAATTTGAATTAGATTCGTTGGAGTCACATTATTTAGTTAGCCAATTTTAATTCTAATAAATAAACTTCAGATCTGTGTGCGGGGTTATTAGGGCAGTAGGAGGTTATGAAGGAAGTTGTGTTATTACAGGTTATGTGACACAACATAACCAAGGTTTACAAAATAATTTTAATGTTTTTAAAACTGCTACCGCTCCGCAAGACATTGAAATTAACTTGAAAAAACAAAAGGGACACTACTCGAAAAGTGTGTCACGGTGTCAAATAAGCTTGAGGTTTTGTTATGCTGACTATTTGTGTTTCTTTTATGTTTCTGGATCATTTAGCCGCTTTCCTCTTTGTTTCTATATTTTCTGCGTGCAAACTAGAGTAATTATATTAGACAATCTCATTCTTACAATCTTTCCTAGTTAATATTGTGGAAAAATTAATTTTGGACAGCAAGGACATGGAGAGATAGTCTACCACCAGGGCATAGTACCCCTTCCTTTTTTGAAAATTAAGAACCAGTACATTGCATCCGACGTTCTGGCACAAATCGAACTAAGTATTTTTTCTTTGAGAATCGATTTCGATTTGGTGAAGGTACCCCTAGTTGAGATGCTCCGGTGGTAGTGGTGGGAAACCTCTTGCAGCCATCTCACTTTCACCAAAGCGAATCGATAAGTGCCGCCTGTATTAAATATTCTCATAGAAATGTCTTTTTTTGAAACAGTTCTTAAAAAATTGTATATGTTAATTTATATGTTGAAATAAATTATTGTCTGGTATGGAATTATATGAAAGTATCTGGATGGGATTCATGGGGCGGAAACTCCACTCGAAGAAATTCGAAAATGATACTCCGCTCTCATAATTTGGTACTAAAAAGTTATTTACGGTCGAAGTGTTCCTCTCTTTCGGGAATTCATTCATGGAGTGTTCCATATCCCACGATTTATGACCTTAATGAAACCAGCATGTGGTAGTGTTCTTGACCTGGAGGATGTGTTTCAAGAAAATATTGGGAAATCCAGTTTAAAAACCCCGTCGATTTGTCTTTTCACGTAGGTGGATGTCTACAAGAACCAGTGCCACTGCCAAGTTTTTCAAACAGGTTCATTTTGTACATACTACACAAAAGCCGCGTTTGAAAGAAAAAGTGTTATGTTTTGTCGTGGAATTAAAAGTCTAGCCAAATAGTCTCTAGAAACTACACGTCAGGGTTATTCACGTTTCTTTCTCAGTGTTCAAATGTAGAGAATTGAAAAAGTGAAACACCATCAATTAAGCTACGATATGACGGGAGACGAGAGTATTTGTACGGAATGGTGAGGAGGTTAAAAACTTGGCTAATTTCCTAAAAAATTGTCTGCTTTTTTCAATTATGTTTATGTTGTGTACAGCTCAATTCTTCTTACGTCGAAAAACACGGTTGTTAAAATTGAGCCGGTGAACTTAACTTGTTACGGTTTCTGGATTGCATTGGAGAAAACAAAGACCGATTTGTTCTTTAAGTTTATGCACAGTGCATAATATTTTTTACTTTCGCTGGTCCTTCAACCTTTGCTGATGCCGGTGACACTGAAACACGAGGAAAACGGTGTACGAGTGTATGGATTTGTCTTCTATTCTTAATTTTAGAAAAGAAACTAATCTGTACGTTGATACTTTTGTATGATGATTTTACGAAAGTCTCAGCCGAATTTCCGTAAGCGTAGTATAGTTTATAAGTGACGGTTTTTCCCTTAACACTATTTTTTCTGTTGAAACTTCAATACGATCCAAACCTGATAATTTTTTTTGATATAATTATTACAAATCGTCATACTTGTCGCTTGGTAAAAAAACACGCTGGTGGTTATGCTCAGAACGTATATCCTGAGTTGTGCCATTACAGATTTCAGGTTTCATTCATTCTTTATCGAATGATGACTTGTCGTCTATTTCTACGAGGGAGAAAACACTAAACCCATTTTTGCTATCCAGGTTGAGAATTCAACTCTTTTTAATGAAAGCATGCTGCACTACTACCACACTACACCCAATGCCGTTTGACCATCATTTCGCCGTTTGTAATACCCAACTTTCCTACCCCATTACTGATTTAGGAAAATGAAAATGCAAAAAACCCATGCGTTGACAAGGTAGAAACCTCACAGTATACAAAAAACCGGGCTGAGAATACAGGCCAAGGGAGTCGAATCAGGTAGCAGATGGGGACCCCGGTCGACGAATATGTCATTGCTCTTCTGGTTGGAACGATGTACCAATAATCCGGAAACCTGTATGTTATGCTAGAAAATTTGGCTACTGATCTAAAAATTGACCATTTATAGTTGTGATTAACTTAGTCGTTCAGCTCATTTTCATTTTAATACATGAAGCCCATTCTTCCCGTGACTCCTAAATTATGACTTAACTAATTGTAACCTCTCATGATGGAATTACCCTACGGGGATGTCATGTTACGTGAAATAAATAAATAAATAACCGCTAGTGATTAGTCGCCGATACTACTTAATGCATATTCATATCTTGAGTCAGCAATACCCAAATTGTTGTCCTTCTCCTGATATCCTGAAGTGACTTATATCCACTTGTTGAAAATTTTATCAGAAATGATGGCCAAAAACAAGACAAACTTGGTCTCTTGTTTCTTCGAATTATAATAACCTCTCGCCCTTAGAGTATATAAGACCATATCTATTATTACAAACTCTATGCTCTCGCCTGTCGGGAAATGCATTCTCACATTTCTGTTCTCATTTCGCTAATTGAAATCAGGAATAAGGATGGAGCAGTAATTTTCACTTCCACGAGTAATACTCGTCGCGAACGAAATCTTTCTTCAAGCGCTTTTTCTAGACAAGTTCGGGTTTGACTCTACAATATTTTTTTTAATACGGCTTTGCGTTGCCATTTGCCATTGCGTTCCCTTGTGTTATGAGTGAATAGAACATCGTATGTAAAGTCTGACTGTAAAAGTTGTAGTTCGTACAATCACTGATGGTTGTAAACGATATATCGCAGCAAGTGTTTTGCCAAAAAGTTTTGACTCCGAGTCTAAAAATAAATCCGGGGGTTTACGGATTTTGGACTCGTCCCACGATTTTCTAAACTGAAAACCTTTACGAATTTATTTTAGTTTGATATTCTCATTCCAACGTGACTGACTCTCGCCGACGAATCCCTTTCGATCTTCTTTTCCTTCTTATTGTAATTGTACCCTTTCAAAATCCAACTAATTATTACAATTTCATTTTTAGAAAATATTAATTTCTCTTCTTTTACAATTCTCACCTCTTATGAAATCATTGAGAAATCAAAGGAAAATTCAGGAAACTCAACCTGATTAACTTAATTCTCATTCTTAGATTCGATAACAACAGTCTTCCTGTACGTCAGTTGTGCGGCTGGAAAGCGAGACTTGTACTCTATTTTTAAAATAGGATTTTCACAGACGGCCGTTGCCCCAAAGAGTTTTTTAAACATCCTCGTAGGAAAGTCTGTTTTCGTCAAACAAGACTAGACACAACTTTCTACTCAAGTACTTTTTATTTGGCTTTGTTTTTACTTCTTTGTTGATCGAGAGGTGACGACTGCTTTTAGTGTTTTGCTCTTTATCCAAGAGCAGAATCGACAGAACTTCAAAATCGTGAAACTTTCCTTTTACTCGTTCATTTTATCGGAAATTCAACTCTTGTGAAATGGAAGGTGGAGGAAATCCGAGTGCACCTTGGAGGTATGAATTCTTAATAAATGTTGCATATTATGCGCGTGGAATGCCGAAATCTCATTTATCGGGCGTGTTAATTATTGTTACATCGTTAATATAAAAATATCCCCACCAATTTACATACACCGGAAGACATGGTCATCGAAACCGTCGCGTGTTCATCACAGGTCTCCAATTCGACTAGGGAGAGTGCCCCTAGTAGTAGTAGGAAAATAATATTAAAGCGGGCAGCCTATGCCACTATTTTAAGGATTTTTTAACGGGTTGACATTGACAGTCGCCAGATGTGGGGCCAAATTAAAAATACTAACGTGATGTCAAATTGTCTCATCCGAGATAGAGATCGAAATCACATTCAAGGTCTCACTCAATGAATCTCCTTGAATACAAATATTTTGACTTGGATTTGATCCGTTCTCTGGCTCCAAATAATATATTTTTTCAACTTCAATGACAAAGACGTATCATGAGAGTTTGTCATGTCAATTATTAACTGGGAATTGCGAATGCCAGACTCCAAATGACATCAAATCTGCGCATTCAGCCCAAAGATGTTTTCTTTGGCCGGAGATTACGGATTGACCTTGTCTGGCTGCCCCCGTAAACACGTAAACACTGCACGTATACAAACCCGGCCTGAATACGTCCGGAACATGAACATACCAAAGCATTCATTCGCAAAATTGGGTGAAATAAGTTGATACAATTTGGTTTGATTTATGTTCATTTTAACAAACGGGTAATTCATGGATGAGTTCATTTAAACATCCTTTAATAATTAGATCATTACCATAGTTCTTGGAAAGGCGGATCTAATAATTTGTGATAGTTTGTGTATAAGATAAGATTAGATTCGCCGTGCATCCGAAATCTGATTATGAAAATATCTCATGTGATCCGCCCTCCTCCTTCCTGTCATAAAATGATAGCAGCATCCTTATTATCAAATTCTTCAGGCATGTCAGCATTTGTTATCGGTCACTCCTTTTGCAATGAAGTACAAATTACTTCGAAGAGCTTCTAGCAGACTTACGATATAATTAAAGTAGGAAAGTTATGAATTCACAATTCCACACACACCCGTGACTGACACTTGGGGACCTGCCACCGTCTTTTTTGAGATATTTTTTAGATTGAAATATAAAATATCGGTAATCAAAATTTTGAGCCCAAGATTTAAGTACGCCACCACTAACTGATGATTTTGTACAATTACATTCCACTGCATGATGACCAGTAGCTGTCACTCATGTAACAATATTGTCGGA
This sequence comes from Protaphorura glebata, assembly GCA_034694305.1. Classification (NCBI taxonomy): domain Eukaryota; kingdom Metazoa; phylum Arthropoda; class Collembola; order Poduromorpha; family Onychiuridae; genus Protaphorura; species Protaphorura glebata. Next base: position 8,205 of record JAQFYE010006468.1, read on the forward strand.
AGTTTTTACTTGTCGATTTCTTATAAAATTGGTTTAAACAACCACTTTCGATTTTTTTTATATAATTTGTTGTCTCGAAGCCGTTTATGCCATTGCACTGCAGTTATGAGCCACATTACGTTTGACAATTAATGTGAAACGTTGTAAAGTAAATTATTCAAGTACCGGCGGATTTCAAGTGTACAAAAGGGTCAATATTTTAACTGAGTAATTAGACCAACTATTATTTCCACATTGGAGTCCGCATTATTGAACTTCCGGTGATTATTAAACTGAATAAATATTCATTTCGTCTCGTAATGCAACATCCTGTTCAAACTGTGATGTTCTCGTCAGGAGTGCTTATACAGCACTGCGCGTCATTTCCTCGGCATTTGTAACTGGAATTTTCGGATTAGTAATTACGTAATTATTCATTTTTTAAGAGCTCCCGAAGTGAATCATTATTTGTCAATTGATCTGGCGAAACCCAAGTTTGGACAGACAGATTTAGGAAATCTGACACAAAATAAAAGTGGATTCGGGTCAATCAGGTTAAATAAACATGTCAATCCGATTGTCATAGTTCTATCTAGGTTTACTCGAAATTCTGGTTTAGTTGACGTACCCCAGATTTCCTACAGTCTTTGCTTTCCACTTTTTCATCGGGAATACGTGAAATGAAATCAAAACAAAAGTATTTTAGTTTTATCCCAATTTTTGTTAAGAACCCAGTTTATTGAGTTGCTTATAGAACTAGGTAAACAGCTTATTATCAGTAAGCTGAAATCTCGATCGAATTTAGTCGAAGATTTTCAGGGCACCGATTATTGATCTGCTAAACATGTATTGTGATAATCTTTACCTAAAAGTCTACAAATATGAATCCTTGCACTATCCTGAGGCATGCTCCAGTTATGTCCTAACTTTCTTTTTTTGTTATTTGGTTTCCGTTAAAAAGTGAACCATATTTACATACTCCCACGCTCATTGATTGGCTTACATATTCGACACATTAAGCGCTTCTCGAGTCAACCATTATGGTCTACACCGTTAAAACTTGTGCATATTCATGAGGTCATATTTATCCCCTTGCAGCATTTTGACTACGTAACTAAATCCAGCAAAACCCATGAGGAATGCCGTGCGTCCCTTTTGTTGCATGTCATTTTTGTACGTTAGTATGAATCATGACAAGGCCTTCGAAACGCATCATACTCACACTTAAGATAATTCATAAATGAACGAGTTATCTCAGAACAATTAAACAAGATGTTATGACGCCAGTTCATTTGCACCGTGGGCACGCACCACTACACACAAGAATCTGTGTAGTGTGCATTTGTACAAGTTTAAAGAATTTTGATGACGCCCACGCCTTGTAATGCAGACGAGGGCTGCTGGTAAATGTTGTCTCACATCACATCTATCCTTCCACTTCCACTTTTGTGAAAGGAAATAAAAAATGTTATCCTCCAGTAAAAAAAAAACATGAGTGAGATCATCTCTTAAATAGAAAGAATGAAGGCGTATAGGGTTTAACTTCAACCATTTGCTACTGTCTTCCGCCGTCATTTGTGCATGAACAAGACTGCACATTACTGACAAGGAACAGCATTCATCTGTAAAATTCAATCCGCGCTGTAATTCAGTCTTGATCACAGCCACAGAATATAGGAAAGACTGTCGGTAAATGCTTTTAGTTCCTATTCAAATTCGAATAGAACAGAATAATGTTTAATTCTGTGTCAATGTCTCAAAATCATGAAAAATTCAGAAGTGCATGCAAACGCAAGCGAACACGTTCTCAACATTCACATAAAATATTGACCTGGGTTCAGGGTCATTATTTTGCATGTCTTAAGCCCCTACACGATTTTTCTGAATTTACTGTATACTAATTTCGAAAATTACTAATATTAGAAGAGGTCAATGGTTGTTTCTCCATGTTCCATAACCATTAGCCTTTTCCTGGTCCAACTTTAACATTTGAAAAGTGTTCCTTGCGAGATTTGGGAATTTAGCCAGCTGACTGTCACAATTGCATAGATATGAGAATATGTAATCGGAAAAGGTCAATATACATGTTTAATTTGTGCATTGTATCATTGTATGACTAAAATTCCACGACTCGTGATTCATGTATGTACAAAGTAATCGGAGTGTATGACCGATCGCCATCTGCGTTGATAATGCGGAATAAGGCAGAGAATTGTATAATATACAATTCTCTGCCTTATTGAATGGATCCTAATGAACACATATTATGTGTTCATTTTTATGCCAATTAAATCCTAAAAATTAGGACAAATGCATTTCGTAATTGTTGAATTGTCCATATTTGCAGTTGTGTTGTACTAGAATTTATTTGATTGTCAGACCGGGAAAATATATTTGACATGAACTAATGATAAGAACAGACAAACGTGATTTGGAAGTTAATCAAAAACAGCCGAATAGAATTAATCTTAAGCACGGCGCTTATTGCAAAATTAAAGGTCGACCAAATCTGTAAGGTCAAATTTTCCGGAATTATATAATTAGACATTTTTGCGCACGGCCCTTGGAATTCCCACCTGGTCAAATC
>JAQFYE010006469.1:0-10769 GCA_034694305.1 Protaphorura glebata
TAAATTTTTGGTCCAACAGAAGTTAATCAGAAAGCCGACCAATAAACGTCGAGACCGAAGTCCATAATTTGACCACCTGAACATCTTATATTGTACAAGGCGGAAAATAAATAACTTAATCGTTTACCAAATGCATACAACCGATAGTCGGATAGTCAAATTCAGATGTACAGCTCGCAGAGAAGTTTCGATATATGTTTAGAAGTAATTTGTCTTCCAGATCCAACATGCAAAGCGCAAACCGTTTATGTTCAGTTGAGAAATGTTTTCTTAAAACAGACTAGGATGAACCAGTAGCCAGGGCCAAGTTTACTTGCTGTGCAGATCCATGCGGAATGGACTAAGCATTAATTCCGCATCTGAGCTGCATTATGAACCACCCTGTACATGGAGATATTGCGTCAGGCACTATCCGTAGCTGTACGCAAGATAATTAGACCATTTCCCTACTAGGTCCCTACTAGTAGGGAAATGGTCAAATTATCTTGGCTGTACGCATCTGAGGCAACAATCAAACAATCGTTGTCCTTGAACTTAGACCAAACAAGATTACAATTTGTTCTAAAAAAAACAAGGCAACTAAACACACCTTCTGATAGGGTGGGAACAATCTACCAGATCTCGGTCTATCTTGGTAGTGTTGAAATTTTGAACAGCTATATTCCCAGCCCATTTTCCTAAGTGTATCCAGAAAAGAAGGTCTGAATCAACACTGGTCGCTTATAGATTTTTTTAACAATAAAATAAGCTATTGTCCCAACCCTATTAGAAGGTGTGTAGTTGCCCTGGGCAAAAGAGAATTTGATGTAAAATTAATGAATTGGAAAGACTTTTTGCGATGTAAGCTCCTCACGTCCGGAGAAACCCAATTTTCTTAATCGTTTAGCCAGCCACTCAATCAACAACAAACTTGTTTACAATATAATGGCATTGCTTCGATAACGCAATAAACTCCGAGACCTTAGTCGTCCATAGATTAAGAAAATATGTGTGGAGATTACCTCCAAACATAATTTCTTAATCTATGTATAATTGTCTCTCGAGTAAAGTGGAATAATAAAAACAATGGCATAAAATGAACTTTGTCTCGAAAAATAATTATTAGCAAATCTTCTCTCTCTGAAGTTGTTGCTCAGATTTTTCTGGCAAAACATACGCAGAACAGAACCTACAGATTTATGTTCTAAAGCTAGCGTCATAAGATAATTATCTTAATTATCAATTAAGAGGTAAGCAAGCGAACGTTGCATCATTTATCACAATATTCTCTTCTCTTACAAAGCGAATGCGAAATATTAAAATTGACGTCTAACTCTAAAAATACAGATTTCACTTCAAAGTAATTAAGAACAAGTAATGAGTATTCAATGAGTGTCATCACACGAAAGTAATCAATAATTTCTATTTACAAAATACGTTTTGATTTTGTTTTTAATTTGCATGTACTAGCCATACAGTTTCATAAAGTTTCTCTGCTCTTCTCACACAAACCTTTAGTAAACGGAAACATTTCCGCCGTTAGTATGCAAATAGTAAATTCGTTCGTTTCATGTGCATCACTGTCATCCTCCCCCTGAGTGAAACTCTTACAAAAATTAATACAGGTCTTTGGAGTATGAGAACTCAAACTGAACGTGATGAACTTGAGACCCATTAAATGCGTCATATTTAATGTGTGAGTTAATTTCATAAATATTCCAGATTTCACCTGTGACGAGTTTTACTTAGAAGTCCGTGCCATTAATCACATATACTATAGTAGACATATAACAATGTTAGCATGTTACGCAGAATGAATAAAAATATAATGAATGAATGAGTAATTAATTTCTATGAAATCTATAGTTAAATTACTTCGAGCTTTTCCTTTTATTACACCAAAGGGTTTTAGTTAGTCCTCGTTCGCAATTAATTCTGGAATTCTATCACACTGCGCTAAAGCACTTTCCTGAGTTCTTTAATATGGGCTCCGACGGATCCAAAAATACGGGTGATTTTAGTTTTTTCTGTTTCTGATAGGCCAAAGTTTACGCTCTATTCTGAAACATTTAGCTGTAGAAAATTATACTAAAATCTGAAACATGTATGGTCCTTCAGACTATATTTTTCTCAGCTAAAGTTTGAAGTTCTTGAAGCACTTTGTCCAGCAGATATGTTCGTGGAAGTCTCTTGACTGCTAACGCCTCGTTGAAAGCAGCTTGAATTCTCAAACCACCGTTATAGCTGATGGCGTTAAATCCTATACCTGAAAACCATGACATTATAGAAAAAAAATTGTAACGAATCAATTTAAGACATAATAGAATACCTATTCGTCCAGGGAGCAAACCAGCCGTGAACATGATCTCTTCCAATGGTAGACCAAGGTAATTGATTTGTTCCTGTGGACCCGGAAAATTAGAAATAATTGCAGTTGGCATAATTTGTTTGAAAAAAAGTTTGGCCAGCCAGGAAGGCAGCGCTCCGATAAGGGCCAGAACGTAGAAATATGTGATTGGCTGAGTGGAACTTTTCAGCCTTTCTATAGTTTTCTCAATCGCTAAGAGTCGTTCTTCCGCCGTGGGCAATCCAATTGGTAAACGAACAAAACAGGTAGTCCTAGAAAATTTTCGGACAAATCAATTGATTTCATATTTTGATACATATTTTCAAGCGATATCCTCATAGATAATACTGGAAATAGGATTTGCTGAAACATTTGTAAACTAAGTACGATAAGTGTACATTTACCGACTGTGAATACTACACTTACATAAAATTTCTCAGTTTGTCGGAATGACCAGGCATTGGAAATGGTGTGACTGAATGTATAGTTTCTGGAATCTTGTAGCCATTTTCAATCATAAATGATCTAAGGCCTCCAATAAAGGCTGCCATTAGTACAGCCGTCATTCCTGTCCCATGTGACTTTTTAATTTCTTGAACGTAATCCAATGGTATTCGTTCGAAAGCGAGCAGTGGACTCGGACATAATTCATCTTCCGAAATATGGCACTCGTTCACATCCCAAGTCTCAATCAAGGAATTCACAAACTCAAATGGAGCAAAGATAATGAATCTAATAATAAAGACCAATTTTCTGAAATTACTAATTCTTGGTATAGTAGGAGTCTGAAAGTTGATTTTGTGTTCGGGAATAATCGATGACCCTACTTTGATGATTGAAATTCCATCAGCAAATGAATGGTGACATTTAAATATCCCAGCCATTCTTGGTTGATCGGAGTCTCGGGAGTCCAATTGGCATTTCATGGGGAAGATAATTACTTCCCATGGACTCCTTCCAGGGACAAATGGAGTTTTCAAATATTCAGTACATGCTTCATTGAGAACATCCTGAGTTAAGACTGTATGTGGGCCATCATACGTTTTGAAGTGATTGTCGATATCAAAGGACCGGTCCCATTTATAAAATGGAAAACCGAGGAAATATGAAATGTACTGTTGAAACTCTGGGTTGACATATTCACCGTTCCCTGTTTTTGCACCGATTGCTCCTTTAATCATATCTTGTCTGAATTTTTCTACGGTCTGTAAATCGTAATTACTTTTAAGAGTCACAATAACTAGAATATTTGCTTTTGGTTTTTTGTACAAGTCATCAGTTGCAAATATGGCACTCCTAGTGGACAGGATTTTACCCAATTCCGGTTTGTAATGTTTTGCATATTTGACTGCCACAAATCTGAGGGTATAAAATGGGAGGGCGCCGAGGGCGATTAATGGCGAGGTAACAATAAGTATTAGTGTCAAAATGAACACTACAATCCAACGGATTACACGTCTAATTTTTGACCCAGCATTTTCAGACATGCTTGTTTTCAATAATCTCAAAAGTCGTATTTTTTCAAATTTTACGTGAGTGTTGTTATTGGCACAAGATTCACGTTACAGTCATCCAGAATACACGAAAAAAAAATCCACTTCCAGGTTATTAAAAAAGCCTCTATTTTCAAACTTTATCTATCCACTAGTATTGGGGCAACAAAGATGTATGTACATACGGTAAGGATATTGATTCTGTCCGATTTGATATTGATGCCTGGCGTCTAAAATTAAACTGAAGGCTGTACATAGCAGCAAATTAGGAAGAGTTACATTTCTTAAGGTCTATTATTTAAAATGTCAATTTTAGTTGTGTAGCATACAAGAATACATTATTCCAGTTTCTGTTGACATGCCAAAACAGGTTCCAATGAGAGATTTCTATTTCCTTAATTTGTTGTATAAGGTTTACAATAACCTTGCCTATACAGTTGCGTGACTGCATTTTACGGCGAGTTTTTTGCTGGAATCTTGTGTCATCGATTGACTAAAGTTTGAATTTTGTTCAGTCGCGTCAAAGTCCATTGAATTTTAGCCTTGTTTTCATAATTTATTTGTAAGATTTTGATGTTCGTAGGTAACGGTTTAGTTTATTCAAGCACACTTGGTTTACACATGACCGTAAATCGTACAAAATCGGATATAGTGAAAACAGACAAAGAACATCAAATGCGAAAGGAGCCTTCTTATACCATCGTTCACTAGACCGTATGTTTTTCAGCTAAAATTTGAAGTTCCAGGATCACTTTGTCCAGCAGAAACGTCCGTGGAAGTTTCTTGACGGCCAATGCCTCGTTGAACGCAGCTTGAATCCTCATATTGCCATTATAACTGATAGCATTAAATCCGATTCCTAAAAGAAAGAAACAATCCGTTAGCAAAAAGTTCTATACATACACTACAATGGGATTTTGTTTACCTATGTTGCCAGGAAGTAAACCAGCAGTGAACATAATCTCATGCAGAGGTTTTCCAAGGTATTTGATTTCTTCCTGCGGACCCGGAAAATTAGAAATGATTGTTGTGGGCATATTTTGTTGAAATAATAATTTGGCCAGCCAAGACGGTAGAGCTCCGATGAGGGCCAAAATGTAGAAATAAGTGATTGGCAGAGTAGATCTTTTCAAATTGTTTATATTTTTATCAATTGCAATAAGTCGTTCTTCCGCCGTCGGCAGTCCAATTGGAAGGCGAACAAAACAAGATGTCCTAGAATTATGAAAATGAAACTAACTGATATATATTTTTTTCATAAACTTCAACTTACATGAAATTTCGAAGCTTTTCTGAATGTCCTGGCATAGGATATGGTGTGACTGAATGTATCATGTCTGGAATTTTGTAGCCATTCTCGACCATAAATGACCTTAGAGCTCCAGTAAAGGCTGCCATAAGAACTGCCGTCATCCCAGTCCCATGTGCCCTCTTAATTTCTCGAAGATAATCCATAGGTATTCTCTCGAAAGCGAGCACTGGACTGGGACATAATTTTTCCTCCGAAACATGGCACTCATTCACATCCCAAGTTTCAATCAAAGAATTCACAAACTCAAATGGGGCAAAAACAAGAAATCCGACGACAAAAATAATTTTTCTGAAAGTACTAATTTTTGGTAAACTTGGGGCCTGAAGTGTGATTGTATGGTCAGGAACCATTGATGCAGAAACTTTGATGATGGAAAATCCATCGGCACCAGTATGATGACATTTCAACATTCCCAACATTCTTGGTTCATCTGAATCCTCAGATTTTAATTTACACTGCATTGGAAAGAAAACAATTTCCCAAGGGCTTCGCCCTGGAATAAATGGAGCTTTCAAATAGTCCGTACAGATTTCATTGAGATGATCCTGCGTGAGAACTGGTTCCGAGATGGGGCCATCGTATTCTTTGATATGATTTTCAAAATTGAAACACTGATCCCATTTCCAAAATGGGAAACCCATAAAGTACGAAAGATACTGACGCAACTCTGGATAAACAAGATCACCCTTGGGTGTCTTCATGTTGACAGCTCCGTTAAATGCGTTTCGTTTAAATTCTTCTAGATCATAATTGCCATTAAGTGTAATTACAACCACAATATTGGCCTTCGGGTTTCCGTACAAATCATCAGAAGCGAATAAAGCACTTCTAGTCGTCAGAATTTTTCCTAAGTCTGGTCGAAAATATTGGGCGTACTTAATAGTCACAAATCTCAGAATATAAAATGGCAGGGCACACAGACCGATTATTGGTGAGGCCAAAATCAGAAGTACAGTTAAGATTAGCACTATTATCCATCGAATCAATCGACGAGTGTTTGACCAAAGACTTTCGTGCATGTCTTTGGTTTCACGCACACCAGTAACTTTAGCACCACAGAATTTGCAATTGTTGGATTTTTTTGAAAGCGGACTCTATTCAGTTTAACTTCTCTGGTTAGATTCCTGACTTTGGATGCACTGACAATTATTAAAATAATTTTACTGTCCTATTCGCAGGATATTATGTCAATGCTGAGTAAACGAATGGTGTGCTATGAGTAATAGAATCTGAGTGTGCGGAATTGGCAAGAAATTTAATACTTATAATTCCTCAGATTTATGATTTATACAAAAAGTAGCTGAAGTTCCTAACAATTTGTATTTTCACAGGGCTCAACAGTAATATTATTGTTAAGTTCCTTAATATGGTTCATTTGTAGGTTTTGCTAGGAAAATATGAAAATTTTAAAGTTGGTTTCACAGCAGTTGAGTTAGTAAGGGAATATTTTTTTTAGGGTTACTTGTGCACAGTGCCGACAAATTATGTGGTAATTTCAACCTTGAGCCGTAATGTTTAGATTAATTTCATACAAATTTCTCATCATCAATGTTTACGGGAATTCCATGCGTCTGAGATCAGATCAGATAAATCTGGCTAATGCAAAACTAGGAAAACCAGGAGATGTATTTGATACGTAATATTCATACATTTCTTCGAATATATCAAGTCGGAATTGTTTATAAGTAATATCTTTTATCATCTTATGGTCGATCTGAGGAGTGTATACAAAAAGAGTAACACAATTTGTCTAATATCTTGTGAGGGAGGTACAATACCTCCATCATAAGAAAGATATTAGACAAATTGGGAAACTGAAATAAAAAATTCATTCTCTCTCGTATCTCACTTGGGTAAATTCTAATTCCATCTTACAACAACACATACAGAACGTCAGTAACCAGTCTCAAATTGCACGGTTAATATTATTGTTTTTATACAACAATATTTACCTCCGGTCTGACCTACTCTATACACGCAATCGACGTATCTGATAAGTTCTTAGCAGTCTACGCTACTCATAGGAACTTACTAACTTACACACCAATTTAAACCTTGAACTGTGTGCGAATTAAACAAAAGTCTATTAAACTTGTAAAAGCCCGTATAATTAATATTTGAATTTTAACATGGTACCACACACCAACGCACAATGTATTCAATATTTTAATTTTATTGATTTCTAAACTGTTTTAAACTATGTACATGTTGAGTAAAGTGGATCTAGACACCAAATCTGACTCTCAAACCGATCTCACGTAATTTGTATTTAAGCCACAACTCTCACAACCAAAAGGGTAGACGTCCTAGATGCCACGATGAACTTAATAATATTCGCAATAATAATCTGTATTTATTGTAGACCATCAAACACATATTAATTTCCTTACTCGAGATTAAGTTTTTATTTCGAACTCGGAGTCTGTTTTCGCCATATCCACTATTCCCGTCAGAATATAGTTTTTAGACGTGGTAAAGCATCAATATTTTACTAAAATTATAGCAAGCTGCTTAGTTCTTCACTTTAAGGACTTTACTCTTTTAAGGACTGATTACCAATTTTGACTCCTCAATTCCATCTACCACATTTATGAAATGTGTTTATCGGCCAACATTTGAATTTCTGATAACACTTTGTCCAACATGTATGTAGATGAAAGGTCAGAGGTTGCGAGGGCTTCGTTGAATGCTGCCTGAATTCTCACGCTTCCATTGTAGCTCAGAGCATCAAATCCAATTCCTTTAAAATTGAAAAAATATTTATTACTTATTTGTGGCACTGAACATGAATTTCACTTCCTGGAACCAAACTTGCAAAAAATTCTGGAATATACATTTATGAATTAATTACCGATTCTTCCAGGCATTAACCCAGCTGTAAACATAACATCTTCTAACGGAAGCCCAAGTAATCGAATTTGTTCCTGTGGGCCTGGGAAGTTTGAGATGAGCGCTGTCGGGCCGTATTGTTTGAATAATAATTTGACCAGGAAAGTCGGAAGTGCACCCATCAACATTAGGACATAGAACATTGATATGGGTTGAGTTGACCTCTTCAAAGTAGCCAAATGTTCTTCAATTGCCATGAGTCGTTCTTCGGCAGTTGACAATCCAACAGGAAGCCGAATATAGCATGTCGTCCTAAAATAGGTAAAAATTGGAATATAAGAAACAGTCTCATATTTCTGAATTCGGATACATTTTTTATAGAATAGTGAGACTCCATGTATATTTTAAATATTTTTATAAAATGACATAAGGAAAAATTCTCTATAGAGATTTTAGAAAATCTTGAGCAGCAATCAGCAATTCTATTTACAAGGCGAATTCGAAGTAGTTGAGAGGAATGCATAAATTGGGAATTGGGTCAGTGGTCACCGTCTCATTTTCTGGTACTACCCAGTACGATTTTACCTAAGAATAACAAAGGCTGTTATTAATATAAAATTAGTCAGCTTTATTACGAAATTTGATTTATTGCAAATTTTTATGTTGACCTGATGTTATAAAGATTGTTCGCAATTATTTTTCTAAGGGTGTCTTATGCTTGTTGAAGTCTTTGAACTGTCATGCATATTTATGATAAACAACAACCGAAAATTCGTGTGCGCTCTTCTAGATGAACCGTGCGAATTAATTAATTCAATAATACTTTTGAGTTTATCCCACCTGCGATAATTACATCAAAAGAAAGTTTAAGTAAAGTAACTTTCATGTGCCAAGCTGGTTTGGACGAATTAAATTCATAAACCAGTTGTTGTCAACGGAAAACACAACTAACCTCATGCATAAACGCAAATGGACAGTACGTAACATACAATAATATACAATGTAATATACAATGTGTCCACGAGTAAAGTGATTTCACTTAATTTTCGAAAATTTGATTACGATTTTATTTTTACTGGTAAAAGGAATTTGAAAGTGTTATATTGGATATCAAATACTGTGCTCTCCAAATTAAAATTGTGCATCTCATTTCTTTTCGACGCGCGTTAAGTCCACCTTGTTTCATAAAAAATTTCAGAACTTCAATATTCTCTAGTTTAAGTGCGGTTTTCAATATTCATATTAAGAATCAGTCGAATTCTGCCGAATCGACTGTTGTCTCTTCACCTTACTTCAATTCAAAATTAGTTTTAGACAGAAAATTCCATGGGGAAGGAATAGAAGGAAATATATGGTAAGATCTTTTGAATTCAAAAAGTCTCCATTGTTTGTTTCATGAAAATTTTATAAAATTATGTAATAGAATTATGTAAATATTTAGGATTGAATTCATGGCCTTGGCTGCAAAGTTAAACCCAATCAACCTTGCCATCGGATTTCCGGACTATATGCCGACCCATACACACTCAGTGTTAAATGAATTAACAAAAACCTGTACAACAGACTCGTCTCCGTTTCTTCATCAATATGCAAGGGGTTATGTGAGAAAAAAAGTTATTTAGAAAATAGTATAATTGTTATACGTACATACGAATAGAATATTATTTTTATGGAAATTTTTTGAAACATTCCGACAATGCATATTCGGGGATATCGGGAAAGTGATAACAACCAAGTGATGAGAAATCATCAAATTATTTCATGGGCTATGCTCGTGAACTCTGTACGATTTATACCGGGTCCGTATTTATACGTGAGACTTTTGTTTTTGTTTCCGGTAGGGTCATCCACGATTAGTCAACGCCCTCGCCACTCTATACGGACGTTTACTTGGGCGACAGATAAGTCCCATGACTGAGGTCATAATCACGGTAGGGGCTTTCGGAGCATTATACGACACCATCATGTCCTTTGTCGGAAAGGGTGACGAGGTAATGCATTTCTTATCTGAATTCATCAGACCTAACTGGAATCTAAGTTTTAACTTACTTTTTAAGGTTTTAGGTGCAAGCGAAAATTGAACTTTAGTTTATTTCCTTCCAGGTAATAATCATCGAACCATTTTTTGACCGATACGAGCCGATGGTCACCTTAGCTGGTGGGACACCAGTTTATATTGCACTTAAACCAACCTCCACCTCTGATGACACGTCTGCACATTGGACACTAGATCTAGTAGAGTTGGAATCTTTGTTGAATGAAAACACAAAAGCAATCATTCTAAACAATCCGAATAATCCCTTAGGGAAAGTCTTCACGAGAGCTGAGCTCAAGGTTTGGAAACACACTAATTTTCAATATAGAAAATGTTTCAGTAGAATGTTTCTCTCGAAGGGCTCGGGTGGTTCTTAATTCTGGTTAGGATTTCGGGAATGACTATAAATACAGAAGGGCAAAACGATATAGTCAGAGTTAAAATTTCAAAAAATACTGGCATATACATTTTCTTGACAGATTACGTGAAATAAGTGCATCTAGGGGTCCGTGCAACCTAGATTAGATTCAATATAAATGTATATATCACTGTTTCCTGTTTTTGTCCTCACACGGATCCCGTCCACTCTGAGCTGTCGGCAGTTTATTTTTGTCATTATTATTTTCTTGTACAAATCCAACCGAATCTGGGACCATTTGGGCACTAACCAGTTACAAATCTTACAAACCTATTCAAAATTGTGCAGGGAATTGCCGAGTTATGCAAAAAATACAACGTCCTCGTGATTTCTGACGAAGTGTACGAATGGCTTGT
>JAQFYE010006470.1:0-10761 GCA_034694305.1 Protaphorura glebata
TGGACTATTTCCAAAAGTGCCCTATTAATCATTGTTTAGAGAAGGTAGGCGTGCAGGTTTAGTCACGGACAACACAGGAAAGTACGTTTTATTAGTCAGTCATCAGTCACACAGTTATTATTTTCCAGTTCACAACCCACCAACACATTATAGAGAACAACTGATCATCCGGTGGGTGTTCTAGTTTGTTCATAAATTGAGATAAATAGGATTCATCATTCGATAATCGACTTTGGACCTCGTAGGTGTTGAAGTTCTTATTCAATTTAACGGATTTGGATGCAAAAGATTTTTAATTTTGAACATACACATGCTTAATTATTTGCCAAAGTAATCAATCGACCATATTTGATGTGCTTGCTCAGAATTTTCGGTTCAGTACATTGAAAATACGTGGAACTGATTCCGCCTAAAATGTTTTACGGTTAGTATAATATGTTCATTAGTAACATTTGGCTTTCGTAACAGTATCATTCATAATAACGTCGAGATGAAGTGATAAATATCACTACTCACGGGGTTTTCGTATGATTATACTTATAACCCAACTCTAATTGCTGGGTTTGGCTTCATTCATAAAATCAAAAATTCACCCGGATAGTGCGAAACAGAGATGATTTGTTAAAAATAAAATTATTTCGAAATTCCTGTCGATTCTGCATTTACACTTTCCCATAGCCGCGAACCCCGACAGTGGAGACCATCGGGTTTGAGAGTACCAACCCGCCCGTATGGGCGGACATCTTGCTAGTATTATCATACGTGCTTAATCTTCAGGACACCACTGGTACTATTTGGAGGAAGAATTTCTTGTAACAGGACAATCCTTCTGAATGAAGCCACCAGCCACCAATTTTGGTCATCCTTCAGGCTTCAGGTCAGTGTCGATGATTCGGTTCCTTAGGCAGACATGTCATGTCTCAGCGATGATTCCTTCTAATAGGTTTGTTTGTTTCTTTATTTAAGTGTCATCCAAGATCCAAAGCATTCAAATACATGAGGTGAACAAATTGAATGTTTTATTACGGAAACACTAAATACTTAATTACGATTCGTACATAAACAAGAACTGTTCTTACACTCACAGAAGTACTATCTAAGCAGAAAACTTAACTAATCGAAGAGTGTGTAGAAATTTCTAATTCTATGGTGTGGTGTCTTGAGGTTTATCTCTGACAGAGTGGAACATGCTTCAAAATTCTTGTACAAGTGTACGAAAATAAACACAATTCCTCCGAAAGCGTTCATAAAATGATCTACTTTGACATATAGACTTTCTGTTTATTACATGTAGTATTACGCTGCTTAATCATAGTTAATTTGATCCACAATTAGCGCTGTACACAGACAGCTGTTTAGTTGGTCAGGTCACTTCCAAAGCTTCCGCTTTGTCTCTTGAACTTCTTCAGCTACAAATATAAAGAATTGTACAAATTTTAATTGTTGATGATGTGCATAATGAAAAAATATATTTTGGTTTCCAGGAAAATCATTGTCAGGGTTGAACTTCAGGAATGATCATTTCAAGTGTCCTGAAAGTTTTTATCAAGAATCTGAAAATTTTGTCCCAGATAGAATTATTTTCGGATTCCTGATTGATATGAGATGATACGATACGATATGATATGTAAGGGAGTTTTGACGGTTTATAGTTGAATTTCTCAGAAAGTGAACGAATACCCCCAAGCTTTTCACGCAGTTAACCGAAATTCTATCTACCGACAAATCGGTAATATATTCGCACTTGATACATTTCGGTTTCAAGGCTGTCTGGATTTTCCACGAAAAGTATAGTTCCCTTGTTAGAAATTAAATTATTGCTTGATCTTACGTCCTCTAGCATGGCGATTCTGGAAATGGTATCTGCTGGCATTTTTAGATTAGCTAATACACGAACTTCCTTCAAAGCATCCTTCCCTTGTTGTGCCTCTTCTAACAATGTTGGGGCGTGCTGGTCCAGCTTTTTGAATTACGCAGAGTTTAAATACATTCTCCCAATTTTTTAAAACAATGAACCACCTAGGTACCTGTTTAACTATTGTCAGAAGAACACTCATGATTTTCTCAAAATCACGTTGGATTACAGCATGTTCGAGCATATTTTGTTCAAATGCCACCACCACTGCAAATTAGACGAGTTTATTAAATTGGCCATTTATCATTTGTTAAACTTTTTTGTAAGAAGTGAACAGATTGAATTTTACTCACGAGCTACGTAAGTCTGTAGTCTACGAAGGGACATGTTTCTCACAGTTGGGATTTTGAGGGGTCGTTGTGCCAAAAGAGGAATATTTCGATTCGAGAAGATAGAGTATACTGGAACAATGTCCACAGTCGACTCTGAAAATTGCCCCTAAAATGTGTCGAATGTGTATTTCTAAAACCAATTTGGTGACACCAATTTGGAAAACAAAGTGAATTGAAACCTGTCCCCGCGACCACCTCGATAGATAAACGTTCTGTGTGACTGAATGCTAAATTGATGTATCTCCTGCCAATGGCGATCCGAAGCACCTTTGCCACAAGCCCAGGATCATTTTGTCGTCACCAAAGCGCGGTCGCCCTTAGGACAGGTTTCATGGTCAGCGCAGCGGAGTCTTAAGTTCTGCATACGTGATATTCCAGAGGATTGTCACTTCTAATTTTCTCAGCTCGTAGTTCTCGTACAGATAATTCCAGATTCGCAACGACCACGGCGACAATCAAGTTCGCAAAAATAAATGCTCCAACGGCAACCGCAATCATAAGATAAACTGCGATAAGTTCAAAATATTCCTGTGGGAATTTTGCACTGGGATTAGCACCTGAGCACAAGTACAAAGATTACTTAAGAAAGGTATGCAATACCGGTAAGTAACTTCTTTTGTAGCAACAATAACCGACTTTATCGTTAGTGAACACCGCGGTGTTATGCAACTTAAAAAAGTAAAAAGCACCTTTGTGGCATAGAATATCTCAGTCATTTCAATCGGTATTCAAAACAAGTCGGTACTAGCCTTCGGTACCAATAGTAATAAATTTGCCCTCAATCAGTGGATAGAAGGCATAGTTTTTAAGTTCATCTGCAATGTCCCACGTAGTATAAAAAGCATTGTATACAGGGTGGTATATAACTATTGTTTCCCTCCCAGCCAATCCTTTACAGGTATCTTCCTGCAACATTCGCACATCCGCGCAGCTTTCGCGATTTTCTCACTGAATTATTTTTCTAACTAGTGACTTGCTTTACACAAAATAAAGTTCCACTACTACGAACTTTGTCTTGGCTGTCGGTATTGCATGCCCTTTTTTGTTATATGCGTCTACTAACTTCAACTCGAAATTCGTCCAAAACAGCGATCCAACCATCTTGAGTCACGCAGATGAATAAGACAAACCAAGCGTCAGCAGTACTAAGGAATCGTTCAGTGTCCAGTCCCTCAAGATCAAAGAGTGTCACACCGGCAATAGCCATTACGAGCATGAATATAATCAGGACAAATAAAATATTAAGCATGTCAACGATTGACTTCACCATTGTATGAGTCACAACAGTCAAACTTGTTAGTGAACTAAAAATCAAAGTAAGAATTTTCAGATTTTACTTCCATTTTAAACCTTGTGTAATGTTAAGTCTTTCAGATCTAACCTGACTGAACGAAGGCTCCTGAAATAAAAGAAATACGATTTAATAGTGGCAGGATAATCATAAATGCCATGAAATGTTTCAAGATGGCCATCTTGAAGGACACAAAAATAACAGAGACTATCTTGAATCTGATATCATGAGGGGTCACAAAGGTTTACCCTCCCGCGACCAGAAATTGTATTGTGATATGCATTTTGTCGATCCAGAATGAGAAGAGAAAGCCAATTTGTACATCCGAGTTTTCTTGAATTTCCAAGTTGGTTTTCGGGGGTCGAAACCGAGGTTACATTGGTAAAGCTTTCTCCTTGCCAAACCGGCTTTCGCCATTTTCACGCAGGGTCATTCTGGAGAGCTATATATCTGTATTGTCTGTCATACAATACCCAACGGTTTTCGGAAATTATAAACTAATAACAAATCGAAGGGAATTTTTGAAATTTTTAGTTTTCTGAAAAATGAGGAGTCGGGTCTCTGGTCCGGTCGCCATCTGGGAGTTTGGGTTAAATAAAATTTGAACCACCATGTTGTGTTTCTTCACAAACCTGAATGCTCTGATAACCCTAACGATGGCGATGATAGCATTACTGTTTCCAAATATGGGAAGGATAGCAGTCAATCCGATTAGAAACACAATAACAAAGTCCAGAACATTCCACCAGACCTAATTTAAAGTAATGGTTAGATTTCGGATGGCAGAACATATGGTAGAACATATTAGTACGTAGGTTTTAACGACAAGACATATATATTAGAAATATTAACCGCCCAGAACAGTCGAAAGTCGTACAACCATTTAAGAATAATCTCGAAGACAAAAATGGCCAAAATGATTTGGTCCCATGTCCCCAAAATTGGTTTGTTTTCTTCAACGAGCGCTGTATTTGTGTTCAATCCGATTAAAATGGAATTTATTAAAACCAGAGCTAGGATCGAAAATCTAGAAGAATTACAACGGAATAATAATACAATTATTGTATTTTTTTAGTGAAAGAAGTTCACAATAACCTTAGCTTCTTTCGATGTGTCTACTGGTGGAATAGGTATCATTTAAAAGACAATGGATTTGAACGTCCTCATTACCACCATCATGTAGCCCACTGAAAGAAACCACGGATTACATTATTTAAGAAACCCACCGGAACAGTGCACTCTGCAGAATTTCTCCTAAAAAGTGGTGGAATACAATTTTATGATATTCAAAAGCGTCCAAGTCAACAATATGAGTAAAATTCTCAGATTCCTTTTCGTGATAACCCACAGCGTGCCCATGAAAAAATGTGTCAAATTCAGTTCCAACTTCCAAATTTGAATACTTGTCTATGTATTCAATCGTGTCGTCGTGAAAGTATCGACCGGTATTTTTTTGCTTCTTTGCTTTCTTAACCATATTCAAATGTCTTTGAAATTTGCGGCCGATCGTTTTCCAGATTTGAATTAAGCACCAAGGATGAAGAATGGGTTTTATCTGAACAAACAGGATTAATTTGTCCAGGGTTCAAATGAACGTTCATTTAAGGCCTAACGCTTGTTTGATTCCTACACTCTACCATAACAACTCGTTCACCAGAAATAAAAATATGGATAAATTCTTTGAAACAAACTCCAATGACATTTCAACATTTATTTGTGCAAGAACGAGTAATAAAAATTTAGCATAATCGGATTTGTTATTTTTTACTATACGCGGACGTCTTTTTGTCGATAAACTTTCCAATTATCCTCATACTTTCAATGCGTGCTGTTTCCCATTATTCCTCTGAAGCGCGGAGAACGCATCGGATCTATTGGAGAGAGATTGTGAAGGAAAGCGCAATTTGCGCAATAATGGGAAATCAGCACGCGTTGAAAGTATGAGGATAGTTGGAAAGTTTATCGACAAAACACGTCCGCGTATAGTGAAAAAGAACAAATCTGATCAGAATATTTTTGATACATTTTGGATGAAACATAAAAACGTACGCTCTGATTATTTAGAAGGTAATCTCGAATATTCCACCTCGGAACTGGTTTTGTTAGGCTGTAAAAAACAGAAACAATGATAATAACAAAAGGAGTTTTTAAAATATGTATAGCACATGAACAGTTTTGTGCCTTTCGCAACTAGACTCATAATAATTTCAAATTAGCCAAATATAACAATATAACAACTAGGAAGCATTTCACAACACCTTTCAAATTGTGTAATCGGAGTATCGTATAACCTGCTGTGACGCCAAAGCAAAGGTGAAAACTATTCCTGACGCTATTCTCAAATCCTTTCGCATTAAAATGTTGACCTCACCATTACGGGTCATATGTGAAGACTAAGAAGCAACAATAATGTATTATGTTGAATGCAACAAAAAACATTTCATGAACACATCCGTGCTTTTGTGTTTTCCAGTTTATCCGGTTTCTGCATCTCTCCGCGTGCTTCCGAACAATGCCTCATTTATTGTTTTCTCATGCAGAGCTTTTCTTAAGATGGCAAATCCGGAATATGGTAAACAGTAAATATTCAGTCCAAAGATAGAAGATTTTATTGTCTCGATTCAGATATAGTTCGAAATCCACACTTAAAATTATTCAGTCTAAGGATTAAGCCCAACCAGAGCTGAACTAATAAAAGAAATCGTTTGACCGTTTTGATACCTTCGCCATTATGATATTACATGGAAGAAAGCACTTTTCGCGACACAGTGTGATTTATTTAGTCAGACAGTATGTTTCTTTTTCAGTTTCTTAAAAATAAATCTAGTCCAAATGCGGGGTAATTTAACAAAAATGTTCAGTTTAATGCCTCACCGATTTTTGTACCTTTACATTTTAGTGGTGAAAGCTCTGGAAATAGCTGCAAAATCTTCAAGAAACCTGAAGAGGACACGCTGACTGACAAGGGAAGGCAGCAGGTAACTAAAAATTAATCTTAATCGAAGTTAATTAAAATGTCACCGCAAACAATTTTTATTTATAAAAATTAGGTTGGTCTTCTGGGAGAGTGCTTAGCAGATGAAAAACTGACCAGAATATATTCAAGTGATTATCCAAGAGCATTAGAAACTGCGGCTGCGATTGTGGCTAACTCAAAATCTGAATTTCAATTGCAGATCATAACTGAGAAGAGGTTGAGAGAACGGGTTAGTTAGATTCGCTTAATTTTAATAAAAAAAATTGTTTACAGCTAGCAAGTATGTGCAAGCGACTTTTTTATTTGATGTTATTGCATTCTGAACTGCAGCGTATGGGGAATTTTGAGGGGCAACGTTATGACGAAGTTCTGACGGAAATCGTTAAAGACAAGCATCCCATTCTAGACTTTGAGATACCAGGCGGTGAAGCCATGGAGGAAGTGGTTGATCGTGTGAAAAACTTTTTTGAGGTACCTAGTAATTTTTTATATGAATTTTAAAGATGCAATGTATACTAGAAAATATAACGAGGTGGTACAATTACAGGAGCTGTGTGATGACCTTGACCGCAATAAAAATCCTTACATGACCGAAACAGTAGTAATTATCTCACACACTCTGGTATTGATCAAATTACTGGAACTCTTAACTCGCCACGGACAACAATACATTGCAGTAAACTGGATTGATGCAAAACATTTTAAACTCATTCAAAATGCCTCATTCGTCAAACTCACTGTTGAAAAATTGGACAAACGCTCTGTCTCCGTCCCAGATGGACACATTATTCGCCGCCGAAGGCGTCGTTTGGAATTCCTTCAAATTCATGCCACTGATCATTTGAAACCCTTGTCGGAAACGGATGCACTCATAAAATTTACAACAGAATCTGAAAATGAAGCGAAAAGATATTCTGGATGCGTCCATGCTTAGAAAATCTTCACAAAAGCACTACGTTATAATATTCCGTAAACCTGTTATGTAAGTTGATTAAGCATAGAAATTCAAAATAAATTGGAAATTTTGGTGATTGGTCTCTAATTTTGTCGATTACATTACGAGATTCACCATAACCTGGCAATGAAATCTGAAAAATGGAACATATGACATGGTGCACATGTGATTGTGTTAGTACTAAATTATTGAAATCAATTAATAATTTTATGGCAGTTGCGCAAATTACAAATAAAAAGATTAAATTGAACGACTTCGAGTTTACAGGTTTAATGGCCTTCATCCTCGTTAAATCCTCGTTATATTATGGAATCGCTTTGTTGGCCTTCAGATTGTTTGCGAAATTTTACTCTCTCAGTTCTTCGTTAGAGTTGGACCCGTCAAGTCGAACTACAATACAACTGGTTATCAGAAAACACTAAAACATTAAAAATACACAGCCCGACAATTTGCAATATTTTGACAGTTTTGGAAGTACCGACGACGTTAGTAGCGAATTTATAATAATACTAAATCGACTTGTGTTAAGAAGAATGGAGAACTTGACTCCACACACCATTTATTTGGTTCGACAGTAAGGATCTATAAATTATAATCGATATTTTTAAAATCGGAACTTTCTCAATCAATTTGTCTTGCAGTGGTGAAAGCATGGGCAATGTAGAACGAGTCTTTTTATCTGAGGAAGACGATATACTCTCACCAGATGGGGAATTACAGGCAATAATATAATTACAAAATTGATTTTTATTTTTTTAGTCCATGATAGCTAAGTGCACTTTCCACTTCCTTTTGAGATGGTTAGATTAGGTCAGAAGGGCAGACACGTAGACTTATTGTTGTACGTAACAACGTACATACCTAGATTTTTCTACTTACCGTTCTTCCTTTACTAGTGATGCATTCCTTAGAGAAATAGAAAGACACCATGTCCTCTGGAAAACAATTCATGTTTGACTCAACGCTAATTGATGGGTGTAACTGTGCAAATTCGTCTTTCCAGGTTGAGCTTCTTGCGAAACACTTGTCAGACGTAAAGTTTACCAGAATGTTTAGCAGTGATTACCCGAGGGCTATAGACACCGCCGGAACTATACTTTCCGAGTCCAGAGATCCAGAGATTGTACTTCATGCGGACAGCCGATTGCGGGAACGGGTTAGCCAGCTTTCGTCAAGTTAAAATATTTTGTGTCAAAACTAATAAGAAATCCTGTTTAGTCGTACGGAGTCTTTGAAGGCGTTTCTTATAAGGATGCATTCAAACATTTCCACATGGCGAACGTTCCGATAATGGAATTTGAGATTCCAGAAGGAGAATCTGTAGCGGATGTCGTGAGCCGAATGCGAAGTTTCATGCAAGTAATGAAGAGTAAACGAGTTTTTTAAAATAAATGTTTTGAAAAAAGCATTCCTCAATATGAAAATAGAGTAAACCTTTTATAATATATTCAATTACAGGAACTTTGTGACGATCTTGACGAAAATGAAGAGCCTGAGACCGTGTTAGTTGTTTCTCACTCTTTTGCCATTGCTGCTTTTATACATTGGTTGAACCAATCCGATGATTTTCATATGATCAATTGGGACTTTGAAAATGATTTCAAAATGCTGGGTAATGCTTGTTACATGAAGATAGAGGTGGACAGAAAAGTTGGGTTGGAGATGAGTCCAAGGAATATCAATTTTTTAGAGCTGAACAAATCCAGTCATTTAGAAACGTTAGGAGAAAGTTCTGGTGCATTCTCAACATTCATTACCATGACGGAAGAAGCGAAAGACTTCGTAGGATGTGTCCAACAGTAACTTAATGTAAAACCCATAAAATATCGATAAAGCTTTCAAGCAGAACCAAACGCTGTTGGAAGTTAAATTGCCATAATCTTTGATGTGGAAGGTATGATTGGTAGTGCAGCTCCTCTATTTTAAGTCTTGTAGTGTCTCTTTGTGTACAAGTTGACATATATAGCAAAGTTGCATTTACATTTCAACAAATAAAATTGACTTCTCATTGATAAATCAAAGTGAGATTTTCTGCTGTATTGTATGGAGTTAAAGATTTAAATAGACAAGTCATTCAGGCCAGTGAATTAACTTAATAATTTAATAGGCTTTATTTTAAGCAGTAGAGCAGGAAGTAAGATATCCACTCCACGACTTGACATAGTGCGTGGGTACGCGAAATCATCATGTCATTGAAGTTTTACGGGAAGCACTTATCACTGCTCAGACTTTTTGAAATCTCTCAAATATAAACACCAGCCACGAGATATCTATCTTTTCTCCGTAAACAAACTCATGCCTGATCTTCTTTGTATTTTTATATTTAAACGCTACCCAAGTTATTACATTTTGCAACTGCAGTTCTGCCTTACGAGTATCACAACCCGAACACAAATCTGAGAAAATTTAATGGTAGATCACGTCAAGAAGTTATTGACATATTTATTTACCACAGCGGAATTAAACAGGGTACTGCTGTGAAATCAAGTCTGGAATATCCAAACAGTTCCAGGAGTTCAGGTCTAGATAGTAGACAAGTATTTCTGAGCCTGAGCCAGTCATTCCAGTACCAGTAAGGAATGTTTTGTAGAATCCCTTTCTAAGAGAAAAATGAGGTATAGTAAGTTTTACCGAGACAATATAGTTAATGTTCAAACAATGTAGTATAACCACTGTATTTACATTTGTGCAAATCTATGCGAAAGTATTAGTATTTGGTGGAAAGTTTACAGTCGGAATTAACGACACTCACTGATGAATCAATGTATGCATGACGCATTTTACAATTATATTGTGCGAGCCATGGAGTTGATGACTTAAATAAATACGTAACCAATCATCAATCCCTCCGGCAGAATTTCGACGGTATTTCTCGAAGATATGCCGGTCGCTTTAAGGTTTCAACCACTTTTACTACATTGTCACGCATAACCTTTGCCACCCCCTCTCCCTGCAGCTTTATCCGGGGCAGCCGGACAAAAAGTGAGATATGCATTTTGTAGAGAATCTTAACGCCGATCTAGGGAGCCATTCAGATTGAAAATCCGTTACGCGTAGCGGCGCTGAAGATCGTTTTAGTAGAAAACGGTATGGAAAAACCCCCAAAATTAAGGTTTCTGCTACAAAAACCTGACCAAAATATTTTTTTTCAAAAAATCCGTTGATGCCACCTTTTTTGCAATGATTTTTTGCACTTTTTAAAATTTTGTTGGACCCTAAGAGTATCGAATATCATAGAGAGATCATTTCGTAGTCCCTAGTTACGCTTCCAATTAATTAAGAATTAAATTA
>JAQFYE010006471.1:0-10758 GCA_034694305.1 Protaphorura glebata
ATCGTACCACCGATTTCAAACAAGTAATCTAGAAATATTTCTGAATAACTCATTAAGAGTTGTTATTCGTGCTCTTTTTTGAAACACATAACTGGAATCGGTTTCAATTGTATTGTCTTTCCAACATATTTTTTAGAATTTTCTAAACCTTCGGGTTAGGTGTCACCCGGAGACCAAATTGGGTTTAGAGATGCCAATGGAGTTTTCTTTATTTTTTGCTAAAATCACAGATAGTGCAATCACACCTTGGTTGGTTTTTCGAATTACTGACTAACTACAGAAAACTTGCAACGGCTTATTGGCTCAAAAAAGCTTACTTGGGTTAAAACCGAATCTTACAAGCAGAGAATTCAAAAATAGAATTAAAACATCTTTTGAATTTTCAAAATGGTAAGGATCAGTTGAAACGGATGCTACTGCAATTTAGCATTTAGCCCAGTATCATTCATCCCAACATTCATAACGTTATTATGAAAATAACGAATTTCGCATCATGAGAGCGGGTGGTAAAAGTAAAACTTTCTTTGAAAATACTGAAGATGCACCGCTTAGGCCCGAAAATATTACGTGAATGGTAATTGTAATGTCGTCTCCTCGACAAGTCATTGCAGTTTACTGCAGATTTGATAAAAACATATAAACTTTAATGTTTGTATCTTTCAATTTCAATATGAATTTATTTTCGTTTTCTAGGGTGGCTTCCTACAGCATTCCACTGGGTCTTGTCACGGACAGTGCAGTTGTGTAGACCCGTATAATTGTAAGAAAGAACGTTTGCTTGCCCCAGGAGTCAATCCAGGATATCAGAGTCGGACACCAAAATTTCAAACCATCATGAACCACACTTATGCTCCATTCTGCCAACGTTTTTGCACTAAAACATTCGAACAAGACCAATGGCGTGATCGCTTGTTCACCCGGGTATGAACTGCAAGTAGTATTCTATTGATTACTAGCTACATTAAGGAACCACCAAAATAAATAAATAAAATTGCCTCCCCCCCTCAGCTCACGACGGAAGACTAAATATCAGTTTTTCAGCGTTTGTTAGCAGATTTTTCGTGGTGTTCTGTCTGAATTCACCCCCACATTCACTTGCCATTCCTGAAAATTTTAAACAATTGATTGACAGCCAATTTCTGAACAAGTCGATTTTGTTCCATTTTCGTGTAGATGTATTTTCAGGAAAAGAATCAGGATTTTGAAGCAAAATCGCTTTGCTCATAAATTATCCATCGCTTAAAACTAGCTCCTGCGGTACGTGGGAGACAATATTATATTGGGTACATGGTAGCGTAGGGGTCTCTCATAACTTAACCGAGACGAAATGTACAAATGTATTTAATTATTCAGCGGAAAAGGGTACTGACAGTTTTTGATATGCTAGTAGCAACTGACCTACTGAACAACATTTCT
Organism: Protaphorura glebata; assembly: GCA_034694305.1. Lineage (NCBI taxonomy): Eukaryota > Metazoa > Arthropoda > Collembola > Poduromorpha > Onychiuridae > Protaphorura > Protaphorura glebata. Next base: position 1,417 of record JAQFYE010006471.1, read on the forward strand.
GAAGGTTTTACCCCAATAAGTCGTTCCGTTTGGTCTCTAGAAATGCGACATAGCATGGACCCCACACTTGCACCACTTAATACAAAGATATCCAGTGATATGATATTTTCAATTACCCATTCATTACCGTCATGACTTTTAATGGATTTTGTTAATCGTTTTTCTTAGGAAAAACAAGCTCTGGACGGTTGGCGTTTTTGTTACAAGACGAAACCATGGGAAAGGCCGGAGCGACTTGGACCATGGGACGGTGATCACGCCGAATTTCGTCGGACGCAAACTACGATCCTTCCACCGAACATGAAGGCAGATTTAGACTTGGCACTCCGAGGATGTGGTTGCGGCCCTGCAGGTTTTGCTACTTGCGTTTGTTAAACCCAGAATTTCCAATGAATTATGAATGTGAATGTGAACAAATGAATGAATTATGGGCATATATTGCCAAATTTTTGGAACATTGAATTCCATGCGGTACTGTGAATATAAATGGTGTCATGTCTATAAAAATTAATGGGAATAAAAGTTTTATGTGCATGAATGCACAACGTATTTCTTCCAAAAAGTATTTTCAAAGCGTTGTTTTATTGTTCACTTTTTATGACTTAATCCCAACTAGCTCATATATTTTAATGTAATTAATTCTGCGTCACGAATTCACTTGGAGTTTAAGATTTTATAATTATCGTAGGAAGAATAAAATTCGCTAACAATTAATTCAAATTCCCACTCGTTGAATGAACGTTGACAATATTGGCTGTAAAAATTAAAATGACTGTAAAAATATAATTAAAATTTTGTAGGTTTGGCTAGGAAGCTTAAACTTACAGAAACCTATTGATTTCTAAGGATATAAATTAAAACGATAAAGTTTCGAGATTTATCAAGAGCACTGATTTCATCCTTCAAGCTGGCTGGTAGATACAAATATGGCAGTCCAAAGCAATACGGCGCAATTCTTCTGGGCATCCGCGCAAAATATTTTCGGCATTGTTCGGCGTTCTCTCCATTTTGTCCAACCATTCGCCCATTCCCTTAATTGGATTAGCCTGCTTGAACAGCTTATTAGACTTTAATGTCATAAACCCTTGAGGGAAACCTCACAGTTAAAAAGTGTTGACCTTAATCGAGAGAACATTTTGTTAAATACCAGAATCGGTCATTAATCGTAAGAAAAGCAAGTACTCCTTGGGGGGTGGGGGGGCATTTCTTGCAACCAGCGGATCACTTTTAATGGAACTTTCACTAAATCTGAGGAATAACGATTTGTTGGTTTTAAATTGAATTTATAAGTGTGTAAGTGTGTTGCGGATTGGTGTTCAATTATTGAAGAATGTGCGGTAAACCAAAATGTTCTCCCTACAAGACCCAAATTTTTACTCTCTGAATTAAACGTTTACTTTGTCAGATGAGTTGAAATAAAGCCAAGGACCCAAACGTTCTTTGTCACATTTTACGAATGTCGTGTAGTGCTGATTTCGTACACAAATGACCGCTAGCAGATCCATCTCAACAGAAATTTCTTTATTCAGCATTTCGGCTGAGAGCACTAGATGATTTTTATGGGAGATCTGGTGTTCATCTCTGGCCGTGTCACAGAAGGAAACCCAACGACATCTCGTTTGACCTCTGGCTTTGTAAATTTCCGTACATTGACGGCAAAACCAAATCCCATTTTTTCCACAAATGCATGATGCTGAAATACATAAAGTACAAGCTGATAGTATTATTTCATTAATTAATTATTTTGTTATAATTCAAACGTCTCTATTCTGCACCATAACCGTATCATCTGCAATGGATAGTTAATAATTTTTATATTTAACTCGAATTATTTATTAACAGCCTGCATCCCGGTTAAACTGAACAAGTAGCCACTTTTCTACATTTTAGACAAGTTTACCCTACAAAGAAGGCCGTACCGAACAGGTAATACGATTTATGACGTTTTTACGTGCATGTTATTAAAAATTAGTGGTCATAATTGAACTAAAGATTTTAACTAAGCTCACCTTCCGACAAATATTTGGTAAGGTTGATAGTGAGATTAGGAACTACAGCGTTGAACTTGACTAGTGAACCATCGGATCGGGGCATTTCCACCAAGAGGGCTGGGTGCGGAATTCCATCCAATTTTAAGTTTTCATTCAATACCATACTAGTCTCCAGTAAATCTTGAACAAATCCAATCTTTCGTGCATCAAAATTATCAATGATGATCTGGTGGATGAAATCTGAAACTCCGGTGTTGTAATTAAGAAACTCTTGAATATTCAGGGATTTCTCCAACAGAAGAAATAAAAAATCCTCCGCATCTGTTTGGCAAAAACACATTATTATTACAGTAACATTTTGTACTTGTTAATGCTAATTAGTCCACAAACAAGTTGCAATTAAAATTATTTGGAAGACAAAATATCTTACCCATAAAACTACACTTAATGCGACTACTCAAATGTTCAAGAGCTTCACGTAGTTTAGCCGTATTTGTTCCAGAACACCGTAGATTTGTCCGAAGCGGATATACAATTTCATTTCTCAGAATCGTCATAACTTGTTGACTCAATTGGTTTTTGGGATCCTTCTGCGTTTTATTGCTGAGCAAAGTGTCGTCAAAGACGTCAGTGGCGTAAAACATGGAGAACAATGTTGCGTCCAAGTAACACGAGTTTGCTTGCCACTCCATTCCTCGGTTGTTTTCTGTAAATTGCTTAACTTAGTAATTTTTTCTTCTCCTATGTAATTGTATACCTTTATTAGACGGAGTGGTTCAATAAAATCGTTCATATTTTGGATTATTTCACACTCAGAAGGTCCCGGAAGTCAGAATTACATAAAATCATTCCTCAATATTAAGCGAAAGTGTTCAAATTCAATAGTGTTAGATGACTGTATGTGATTCTTACTTCAGTCTATTGACATTTCCAGAAAAATGAACGCTTGCATTGAAACACCCTGTATGTAAATACAGTAGTCTCACTTAAAAGGATTTGAGATATATTTGGAGACGGAATCACGTCCGGGATCTTGGTGGACATTTTCTGTGAACTTTTAATGTGATCGTTTCTAGTGCTTTTTAGGAGAGATTTTGAGTTTTTCTTATTTCCTAGATTGCCATTTCCCCAGCTGACTGTGCCATTCTCGACGCATTCAAAGGCTTTAAAGGAATGTGTAGAAACAGACGTAATTCCATTTTGCTCAGTCGGTGTTGAGATTAAAACGAGATCAGATCCAAGAACAATGCGTGTACGGTCCGGAGTACAATCGAAAAATTCTGGAGAATACAGTTTAACACCAACAAATGACTCCATTACCATTTCGTCCTAAATAAAAGACAAATTGAACCATTAATTTTTAAATGGTAATCTGTTAATTTACACCACAGTGTGAATAATTTACACCACAGTGTGAATAATTCACACCGTGGTGTAAATTAACGGATTACCAGATTCTGTAGTTATTACAGAATCTAAACCAAAGCGCTTTTTAATCTGAATTCAGAAAATTCAATAAGGAAGTAAAGGCAGAATTAAAATCGGAGTGCGAACTTGACAAATAAAAGTAGTAAAGCGATAAATATGGATAAAATTAATACGCAAATATGAATTTCGCTAACGAGGGAGTACTAAAGTGAATTACAGTTTCTCAAAAATATAACGAGATCAATTCGTACATAAACCTAGATCTCAGTTTTCCACTATCTACAGGACTGTTCATAACTTGATAAATATCTACCAACTGCAGCTCAATCAGCCTAGTTTGAAGTATGTTTATTTGTAGCAAATCTTACCTAAAATCGGCTAAGGTTAATTTGGAATAATAATTGTTAAACATTAATCATTATTTTACTCCAAGTTTTCCAACAACTCCACTATTGTAGTTTTCCAGAACGATAGTACTTTGGGAATCTATACACCTTCATGTTGGCAGCAAAGATTATGAGCCTCATTGTACAAGATTTGCTAAAATGTATAGGAAAATATAAAAACTTACAAATTCCACTCCAACAATTATTCCATTACAACTTGTCCATTTTACAACCCCGTAAATCGATTCTGGTTCTAAAGTCAATCGTTCTGTCAAGTTCACATTAAGACCTACTCTTTGACCAACTCTGAGAATTTTTTCTTTATTGTCTTCGTTTTCCGGGATTGCACACTCAGCATTCTTCATTGTCTCATTAAAATTACCACTTTCAGTCCCATTTATTTTTGTCATTTTCGCTGCACGGGACAACAGCAACGGCACCAAAAAATTATAAATGTCAGAAATTAATAGTTAATACAATTTAGTTTTCGGGTTGATAATGCTCACAAAATTAAAAGACTCGCAAAAATAATGTATGGGGTTTAAAAATAAAAGAAATATACTCCAAAGACGTATCATGAAAAACTTAATTTCCATAAACTCGAAACCATAATATACACTCAATTATCAACTCGGACTCACAGCCAATAAACGAGCCAACAACAGTTAAAAATCTGAGCATGCAGTTTATTTCAGCCAGCAGCTCAAGTCTGAAATTATAAATTAATCAGGGAATCTCTGAACTGATAATACTTTTGTTCTGTGCTGTCAATTCATAATGAATACTGACAACTGTAGTATTTGACAGCACGTTAACTTAACGTGGAAAATGACACAAGCCTTGAAAGTATTTTATATATCCAATGAAGTTGATAAAATAAAATGTGCACATTGCTGGGTCAAATTACTGCAAATACGGCCTGTACTCATACTGGGACTGACAGATAGACGAATTTTCAACCACTACCTCACAAACTTAACTTTAGATTTTAAGCATAAACATTTTTATTTTATCAAGTCAGTTGTTTTGAATGCACACATATTGACATATTTGCTGTGTATGTACGTTTATTTTAGTCCAGGATGACGTCATTATGTTGAGTCAACTGTTTCATGTTTTGTTGTGTCTTGAGATAACTATCGTTGAGACTCTTGATAAGGAATTGAAATAATTGAATGTTAACGTTGGAATAAGAATTAACGCAAACTGGGGTTTGTCTGGACGTTATTTCTCCAGACCGACATTTCAAGTTCGCTGAATAGGTTTCTTCTGGACTTGTGGAATTAACTGGGTGACTCAATTTTGTAAGTCATTTAGAGAACAAACAGAAACATAGAGATGAAAACTTACTAGTTCCGACTCTTACCGTATTCACAACAGGATGAGCAAATTATTCAAAAAGTTGATTTTATTTCTTAAGCTTTTTCATATTAAACTTAGCATTTCAATGACCACAATCAAATCACACACTAATGATCAATATATGTCTGTAATCAATTTGCGAAGAGATAAGGTGATACAGAAATGGGAATTATCCATAACCAGTGGAGAAAGACTTGATTTGGAAAAAGTTTAACCAGATCCAACGGTTACACCCTTGTAGAAAGCAAAGTAACCTTTGATGTTCATCGCGGCTGGTTTCGGATTTGGGTAGGACCTAAACATTTTGTAAATACATAATTGAAATCAAATATATTATTCACTTAAATTACAAAAATATTTCTCAAATAACAAATCTAGAAATTCCAACAAGAGGGCTAATTCAGAAACCCCAAAAGGAATCAATCTTACCAAGCAGCAGCCTTGTTCGCAGATCCTGGATTAAACAAAAAAACGTCCAAATTTTTAAACTGATCAGTCGTATTCTAATTTGATATTGGTAATCAAATATTTCCATTACCGTCCACAACCACGTCATAGTATTGACATGCACCCTTCCAAGGGCAAGTGTATTCTGTGGGATTCTCAACCAAGAACTGACGGCTGACGGCATTGGCAGGAAACTGTTGAAAAAAATTAGAAAATGTTTTATGATGAAAATCTGGAATCTTTCAGAGAAAACCAGTTCGCTTTCCACGTAGGATTTTTATGTCGCTGTGTTACAAACTGGTTGATTAATTAACAGAACACTGAACACAGAACAATCTGGACTTGTCATCTATCGAGAGTTGTCTAAATGCTAGCTTATTGTCCGTTTCTAGCTACGAGGGAGAAAGCCCCAAACCCAGTTATACAGGTTAAGAGTTCAACTCATTTTGACTATTGCTATTTTTCAATTTCAAGCATAGCATTGGACATCCTCCTGATGCCCTACCTTCCTACCCCATTTCGACACTTCCTGATTTAAGAAAGGGATTGTGAGAAAAACCACTGCATTATGATATGAAAACCTCACAGTATAGGAAATGGGCTGATTGATTAAAATTAAACAGCAATTATTCCACTCACGTAAGAATTTCCTTCAACGATCACGATTTCCTTTTCGTCACACTCAGCGATAACAGCTCCTTTCCATTTAGCGGTGACGTTATCTGCGCTTGTGCTTTTCAACCTTCGGACTGCGACAAACTCACAAATTGGGAATTTTCTGCGAATTAGTCCAAACCCTGCAGAACATAGCGGCTTCATCGTCTGCATTTTCAGAAAAAGGAGTAATCTCTAAAAATTGTGCGAAGAAAATGATGAAGTGCAAAGAAAATCACAAAAGAAAGTCCAATGCAAAAATGTATTCTAACAGGTGTTGACAAGGGGACCACACACCTCCCATGTAAAAATATAGCATCGTGCCACCGGACCACGTCGGAGTCAAAAATCATCTTTCTTGACCCTGGTCGATACCCCGAACAATCAGGTTTGGTCTACCAATAATGTCGGTCATTTAATTCGGATTTGTAATGAACCTAATACTGAAATCAATACCAATCTATCTCCAACCACGGAAACTCACTAATTCCGACTCTTACCTGATTCGCAACGAGACGAGTAAATTATTAAAAAAATGAAGTTTATTTTTAAGCTCTGAATGTCAGAATTTCAATGAGTAATAATCAATCATAAATTATGAATATATATCTGTGCTCAATTTGGGAAGAGATAAGGTTATGTTGAGATGGCCCATATCCTTAACCAGTGGGGAAAGAATTGATTTGAGAAAAAAGTTTAACCGGGTCTAACGGTTATTCCCTTGGAGAAAACAAACTAACCTATTTTAGAAAATGGAGAAATTTCTAAAAATTGTGCAAAGTAATTTGCACGGCCAATGGGAAAATGCAATCCAACCCCAAGAGGTTTTTAAAGGAGACGTTTGATAGCTGTGCCCTTCACATGTAAAGGATTGCGACAAAAAGCAACGATAAATGTCACATCTTATTGCATAATGCCGAAAATGTCTGGGAAATAGAAATCATAAACTGAAATTGAAACTTCCGAACCAAAGTAAGTCAAAAGTACACTAAAAAATCATGAAGTTCCGACCCGCGGGCCAAAAATGTTTCTGCTGATATTTGCGATTCGTGACATTTGGAACACTTTTTTGCTCAATATTTTTTTCATAATTATTCTTGGAAGACGGGTTAATTATCTCGGATCACCAAGCGCGAGCAATGCGTTTAGTGATATGAATAATGTCATAATTCGGGTTTGTAATGAACCTAAGACTGGAAATTACAACCACATACTCGATTTTAAGGCACCCAGGACTAATTAAATTAGATTTGCTGTACCCTAATCATTGTCGAATAGCATTAAAATAAGCAGGTCATTCGTCTAATCGGTACACTCAGGAATTATTACCTGAATGTATTAGTGATTTAAAGATACATAACACAGAAATAACGCCTGGAACGTATGTATGCCTGAATTTTCACTTCATAAATTGGGAAATGTATGAATACAAACGGAACATGGAATAGAATTAATCAAAATTATTTTCAGAGAAAAATATTATTTTTGGCAAGTGAGTGAAGGTAAAAAAACATGTCATGTCAATCCTGAACAAATTAGAATGCTCCCATTCAATTCGTTAGACAGAAATATCAAAAATGGCCTAGATTAGCACCAGTAGCAAAAATATATATAAACTGGAACTCGCTATTTATTACCAAATTTTGCAAACGGAGAATTACAATCTGAAATGCAGTTCAGGATTCTAGTAATTTTGACCATTTTGTGTGTCCAGTATGGTGAAGAAGTCTGGGGTCATGGAAGACTGATGGAGCCACCAGGAAGATCTTCGCTATGGAGATTTCCAGAATTTGAGAAATACCACCCTCGGGTTAATTACCAAGATAATGAATTATTCTGTGGCGGATTCGGAATCCAATACGAGAAAAATGGAGGGAAATGTGGTGTTTGCGGGGACAGATATGATTTTCCTGTTCCGAGAGACAATGAGAATGGTGGCATTTATGGACGCGGAGTAATCACAAGGACTTACAACGTTGGTCAGGTACATACATTTAATTTTTTGATTCGTATTTTGTCTAAGAAAGGTCACACTAGTAGTAGGATAACTTCCAGCGAAGTAACTCATTGAAACTACCATAAACTGCCTTCCCGATGAATCGTTGCAGCATCGAGGTAGCAAGTCTATCTGTATCACTGCTTAGTTACGTTGCCACTTATAGTAGACAAACTTTATCGATACAGAGCTTCCGCCATTTTGTTATCTGGATATGTCAGAATTAATTTATAATAGCTGGGTCGATAGGGCCTCTAGAGTAACTTCTCAAGAAAAGAGTCACCTCGTTGATATCAATTCGGGCCTACGAGTCAAAATTCGTTCGGCTGACCAAGCGTGAATTTGAACTCTTTAATTAACTGAGTGCTGTACAGTAGTTAATTAAAGTGTGGGGAATATTAATCCATATTTTCCAAATGTTCAGGTAATACCAATTTCCATTGAAATGACGGCGACTCACTTGGGATACTTTGAGTTTAATCTTTGTCCGCAAAATAATCCAACCGTTCCAGAAGAGGAATCATGTTTTGGGAAATACACTCTTGACTTTGCTGATGGCCATGGATTTCGATATCCTGTCAGTTCTGAAGGAAATCATTACGTTTTCTACAACTCTACAGTAAATCTGCCACCGGGACTGGTCTGTAGTCAATGTGTCCTGCGTTGGAATTATAGAACTGGTAAGATACTTTGCAATATTAACAAATTGTCCAATTAATATATTTGCAACACTGTCTTTGCGGTAAGGAAGTGTGTACAAATGGGCCTAACGAAGAAGGTTACCCTAATAGTAGGACACCGAAGGAGGATATTTCTTTTGAACTGTTAAGGCGAACTATAATGTATAACCGTGCAAACAAACTCGGAAATAGTGAGTTCATTGATTATGGACTGGGTAACTCTGATATTTAATGTTCAAGAATATCTCAGTTTTTTAGACACATCCACTAGAGGATCTAATAAAATTATTATTTGAAACTGTAATTGAAAATTAAATACTCGTTACATTTTTAAAAGGAAATTCTTGGGGAACGTGTGCCAATGGAACATCTAGCGTTGGTTGTGGAGATCAAGAAAC